>VZTV01017003.1:6454-26274 GCA_013400875.1 Anhinga rufa | reverse complement strand
AAAAAAAAAAGCTGAGCTTTGAATGACTGCAGCACAGTTTAATAAACTGACAGATCTAGGTTGATTCTTCATAATTTTGAATAGCTAAAGCAATAGAGCTGTGAAAATATTCCTAAATGATGTTGCCAGACAACAGCGTTTATCTGTGCTATTTTCTGTATGTGGCACTGTTCATCGCCACACAACAAATTGCAAAGCTCAGCAGACCCTGACAAGCAGCTGTATTATAGCAGTCACTGGAAAACGCCAGTCCTTGCACATATAATTGTTTCAAGCAGGAACATCTTTCCCGGACAGACTGAGATCCGCACGCTGGATCATGCTTTTCCTCTGAACAACTAGAAGTAAGTAAAGCCCTTATGGAAAGAACAGCATACATGTCCACCTAGGAAAATTTTCAGCCCTATCACAAGTTTCTACACATACATGCATGGCCAGGCCGAGTAAGGGTGCATTTTAATAGTACCAAGAGCAGCTTCTCCATCACTAACTAGGGCTAGTCAGAGCCCTTGTCTCCCTGCTGCCCCCTGCCCTTGCTCTGGAGACATCCACTCTTGGAGCTGTGAACTGCTCTCTGAACTGCCTCCCCAGTTCTGGATTTCAGGAACAATTTCAGCAAGGCAGCATAGTTTTCCTTGCTGTGCTCCCACCTCCTCCAGCTGGTATGCCCAGGACAAAGCTCCCTCTTGCGCTGCCCCTCCTCCCCCAGGTGTTTCCAGGTTGCTCCTGAATCAGCAGTTATTTATCTCTGAGAGGGTCCATGTCTAGAAAGACTTTTAAGCTACCGCTGCGGACTGCAGAGTTTCAGGTCATTGACATTTCCCACTCTAATACCATGTGCTCTCCACCCCTGGGCAAGTTCCTACGGCTGGAGTTGTCTGTGTAACTAAATTGAAGCATTTAAACTCACATTTAGGTGCATGAATAAGACAGATTTCAAGAGCTGGGATGGTCCCTCACCTCGCCATGAAGTTTGTCACTCTTCACAACTCTCTGTGCTCCCAGGAGGAGGCTCCCTGTTCTTCTTTTCCTTTGGAAAAGGTGAAAGATATTTCATGGTCTGGCAGGTACTAATGGCTGCTTGAAATTAGATATCTAAAAAGCCATTACAGCTGGGGAAGGTGAAGATCTGGCTCAGAGAGGAGACATTAACCATCCATTTCCAAGCTTGCTCAATGAGAACTGATGATAGACTGCAGCTCTAAAGGGTTCCTATTTGCTCCCTGCTTCCTGCCAGATGGGGATGGATACCACAGAGTCCCAGCTGGCTTTTCTTTTCTTCCCAGGGGAATTCACCTAATTGCCTAAGTAACTTAATGAGATGCAAAAGTAAGGGCAGAAGAGGAGAGATGTGGGGCCTGCAGGTTCTCAGCAGAACCCCTGTTTTTACTTTCTGCTTGTTCTTCAGTCCTTTTCTGCCCTTTGCTCTTCTCCTTTCTGGATACACCTATAGAGACCTGAGGCTCTCATTGTCTGAAACAGATTCTCCCATGACCCCTGACAGCATTCAGGACCGGGTTACACTGGGCTTCAGGCTGGCCTGAGGCAGGCAGAGGGGGCAGAAGACGGTGCTGCAGAGGGGCACAGCAGAGAGGCTCAGCTGCTCCTTGGTGGGTTGCTCCCAGGCCTCCCTTCAGCTGGGCCTTCATGTACCCATGCTCTGCCGCTCTGCCCACAGGCTTCTGCTGTTTGAGAAGAGCAGGACTTGTCTGGCAAGGGGTACAGAGAGACACCTGCCCAGGCAAAAAGAGCATGGAGGAGGGAGAACCAGGAGAGTTGGTGAGGCTCTGATGGCCCCAGTGCCAGGTGGGCTGCTGGGGCCAACTCTGGCTTCTTGAGGTTGGCGGAGATGTTTCCTCTTGTGAAGACAGCCTGCATTCCTAGCTGAAGGTGCTGGAAAAAGTGGCAGCCACTGTGGTCTTCTCTCCACCGAGAACAGAATGAAACTGTTTTTCCTCAGGGCTGCTTTATGAGGAGCAGGCAGATGGCACCTGGACAGAGCTCTAAGGATTAACTTTACAAGTGTGTCTCCCTTTGACAAAATGTTTGAGGTTTGCCAGTTCCTTTACGTTCTCTCCTGCTGGCTGAGGACAGTCTTGTCCTGAATAGGAGAACAGGAATGGTACAAGAGCTCAGCCGCCTGACATCTTCCTGTCTTCTGGCTCAGAGAGAGGGAGATTAATAAAAGCTGCCAGAGAAATGCCTTGGAATGACCCTTTCTGATAGGAGAGACAGTATCTGGAAACACCCATCGTTTGTTGGCAGAGACACTTGCTTCTTTCCTGAGCTACACAACCAAATTTCTTTAACTATCCTCAGGGTAATTTTTGGACTAGATTGAAAGTGTGTTTTATGTAAAAAAAAACAACCAACCAAACCCAAACACTTCGTTTCGTTCTACTTTACATTTCTGACATTTCCCAAGGAACAAAATGTTGAAACAATGAAACAGTTTTCTTTTTTACAGCCTTATCTATCATTACAAGGCAGTTTGCTTAACATCTCTTCTTCCCTGTGAAGGTGATGGATGGAGCTGAACAAGACTTACAGGATCCAGTAAGTGAGGTGCCATTTGCATCAGGAGCGACAGCGGTCATCAGGAAATCATCTACCATTTTTATTGTTTCAGAAAGAGATGTGGAAGAAAAATGGAGCAGGCTGAGATTTATTCCAGTTGATGGAACAGCCTTCAGAGTTAGACAAACGGAAATTTGGATTTTTGCAGGAACAGACCCTATGCGAGGCTGTCGAGTTAGGCAGGGCTCTGTTTTTGGAGGGAACATCACATGGGCATACTCAGACTTGAAAACTCCAAGAAAGACTGTTGGAGGCTGCCTTAGCAATCAAGAAAGTGGTAGTAATCATGAAAGTGTTGCGTCCGTGATGAACCAAAGAAGTTCATCAGAGCTGTCCTGCTCAGCAAGCTGGGCCCAGTCCTCCCCTGGATCATCCCATTATAGTTGCGGGAGAGACACTGGCAGGGACTTCAGAATAACAAGGGAAACTTGAGTCTTCTACAAATCGGCTTCCATTCTGCTGCAGCAGGGTTTCCTTTGCACACTTGCGACCACTGGAGACTAGGAGATGAACTCTAACAACTTACAAAATGCCAGCCATCAGATTTACTGTCTAAACAACGATCTCACCTGCAGAGATTTTTAAGTGGCATCTTACGCTTCCCAGCCCCTGACTCGAAAGCCCTGAAGTACCCGCACTGCCATGTTTCCATCCTCTTTCCTTTCCCAGGGAAATCAACCTGGATGGGAAGTGATGAGTATACACAGGTTTTGCGAACTCTTAGGAATGCTTCTGAAAGTTGGGATAAGGAGAATAAGAGCACCAAAACTCCAGTGTTACTGGAAGCGGTAAGTGCCCTAGGAAGCCTTCCCAAAGTTCTTGAGACTCATGCCAGGGACTCTTTGACTGCTCGGCCCCACTGAAACTCTTAAATTGTCAGTGGTTTTATTTTCCCTCCACACCATTTTCTCATCTCCTCCCCATCAAGCTGATGACCAGTTCTGCTCATGGGGAAACCAGTAGTAATTCCATGGAAGTCAAAAGACTGAATCATATAGGAGTGCAATCAGGCCATGAGGATTTAGTACGAGTCTGACAGGGACGGAGAGTATTGAAGGTTGGGGCTGTTCTAAAATAAATTATTTAATTTGACCAAACACCTGATAAATTCTTCCCTCCTGCTTCCTTTCTGAACACAGTTATTTGTCCCAGTAGTTAGATTCACACTCTTCCATGTCCAAATTAATTTCTTTCACATGATTAATCAGCAGCTGGAAGCAGGTGATGTCATGGACTCTGACATTAGATTGTCATCAAATATTACATTTCTCTCTCTTTTTTTTTTTAAACTAAGCAGCTGCAGTGATGGCTTTGCTGGCTGGTGGCCAGCTGAGTCTCTGCACAGAAATGTAACGCTACTAGCCTCCATTTTCCCATATTCCCCAGCCTGCTTGCTCTCTGATGGAGAAATTAACTTCCACGGCAAGACTCTTGAGTAGCACCTACAGTTGCAGTGTATCCAAGAAAAACATACTGCAAAGACCAGGGGAGTCCTTACGGGCCTGGCAAACCAGCGGTTCATCCCTTTTCCCTCAGAGGAAAAGCAGTGCTGGGGCAGCTTCAGTGTCCCGAGGTGATGGACAAAGAGATTTTAATTTCAGACAAAAGGTGGATGGAAGTAGGTTAGAGTCCCTCAAATGCAAGCTGTCAGTATGAACAAGCGTTACAGTTGCATTTTACATGGAAACAAAACGCATCTCAGCTTTTGGCCACGTCAGAAAAAGAAGAATGATGATCTTTGCAGAAACAGTGCAGGACATTTTAGTGTTGATGGAATTTGTTTGGTGGTTATTTGTTAACAGATGATGTCTCCCACGTTTACCAGAAAGGGGTAATGCCTGAAGTCAATATTACCCTTCATTTTCTGTTAAAAACCCGATTCATAACTCTCATCTTTTTCTCCATCGAAACTATGCTCTCCCATTCTTAATGCTTAAATGATTCTCAAAGGATTTTTTTCTTAAGTTTGGGGTGAATCAGAAGCATTTGCCTGGTATGGTAAGTTGTAAAAGGGGAAGGTGGCCCCTTGCGTTCTCTAAAAACTATGGGTTTTTGTCAAGTTCTGTCTCCAACAACATATCAGTTTAAAAAGTCCACATCTGGTCTAACCTTTTCTCAATGATAAATGCTGTATTTGAGAAGGCAGTCTTGATGGGTTGGTTTTGGAATAACTCTGATGATTTATTTTCCATTTTAATTTTCAAACATTTCAAAGTGTTTATGACACACTGTGAGCATAAGTGTTGATGAATTTTGGTTGATTTTGTTTAATTGAGACATTAGCTGTATTGCAGGCAAACGGATTTAGAATAGCTATTACAGCACTCAATTTTCCAAATCATTACAGAAGGATGAGATTACAGTCAAATATTTTCTGTTAATACATTTAAGCATTTACAATTATGGAAGCTTTTTCACAAGTAAATACAGAATTATTGCAGCAATTCTGAGTATCAGCAGGGTTTGAGAGCCTTTAATTAATTTTGGTTACATTTGAAATAATCATAATAATTTGAGAATAATAAACCAGATCAGTCCCTGGGAAGATTCCCGTAAAGTGGATTACATCACACCTGAAATAAGTTTTGGCTCTTTCTCTGGCATTTGGATAATCCATGAAAAATCCCCAAAAGGCTAACAACTGTAGCAGGAAACACAAATTATAGTCTGCATATGTTACCCAGTTACATCCAAAGAAAAACACCTACTGATTCAAACAGGCTGTGGACCAGGTCTTATCCTGTACACCTAAATTAGAAATTCAGCTGCCTCTGGGACAGGAACTGATCGAGTTCTCTCTTTCAGAATTCAGTTCAAAATCCCTTCAAGCACTGCCTCCAAGGAAGTACTTTTTTCCACATTTCCTATTTTCACTTGTACTATTCAAAAATTGAAAGCAAAGTTTTACATACAAGGTACTAAGTAATCTACTGAATTCAAATCAGTTTCCACTGGGTAGATATAGTTTTTCCATCCACATCTATGATTTAGCGTAAGCATACTGGACAGCCTCTCTTTTTAACAAGCTGATGTGATGTAAACAGGATGAATGAATAGGGAACTCTCTGCAGCTACAAGCGGAGGAGCTCCGAGCATTTGATAGTGGTGCTGGCAGTCCTCCCCACAGCACAAGTCAGAAAGCGGAGCGCAACAGCAGCGACAGTGCAATGCCCAAGGCAATGCAGGGAAGCAGAGAGAGTAATAAGGGTTCTCTTGCCCACCAGCCCACGCCAGAACCACCCCTGGGTCTTGGGACTGCACTGACAGCCTCAGCTCTGTATTCAGAGAGACGGAGCTAAATAGTTAATAATAGCTAAAGCCTTTTTCCTCATTCCTGTTTTCAGACTGTCATGTTTGCGTGATGAACTTTAGTAAAGCCAACACACCAGGTATGTTACTTGTACTAGTTCCTGCAAGCAGCTGTTTTTGTGACACAGTTACTGTATTAGGTCTTGTAGTAGCTGTTAGAAGCTTGTCTGCAGCTGTGCTGTTTGGCTTGGCCCAGCCACAGTTTCTCAGCCCACACGGACAGCCCTTGTTTTCCATCGTATCCTCTCCCTGCAAGTGAACAGCAAAGTCCACCTTCAGTGGTGCTCAGGCAGCTTGAGGAGACCCTTCTCACCCTGCCCAAACTCCCAGCTTTTATTAGCTGTGCCTGTGCTATTCCAGTGCTTCTCGGGCTCATGCTCATTGTCCTCATACTTCTGCCAGTGTTTCATAAAACTCCCAGGGCCGGATCCAAATGCTGAAGTGAAGAGAATCACTGATACCTACAGGTGCTCAGTCAAATCCTTCCTTTACTGAAAAACTTGCAGTCCTGCAGAGAGGGTTGAATTTAAAAGCTCATCCCGGTTTTGCTGGTTTGGTTTCTGAAGGGTAAATATAAAATAAAAGCATGGGAAGCCAACCCAGGAAAGGGCTGGGATGCGTAACTCCTGTTTATTTCATTTACAAAACATACTTAGGTAGTTTTACTTCAGTTTATCCTACAGAGCAGCCACTGAGATGCTGCTGAAAGCTGAAGCATCACCTCAGTACATGGACAATCCGTTACAGAAGCAGTGCTACTGAAACCACAGAGCGTGGGTTATTCTACAGACAAAATGGGAACTGGGAACAGATTTCTGTTTTCTTTCAACAGCACTGCTCACCTGGAGAACCCACAAGTAAATAAAGGAGGCCAGAAGGGAGCTAGTCAGGGTGCCGCATGGCGAAGGGGAAGCCACGCCTGGAGGAGGAGCAGCCCCACAAGCACAGCAGTCGGGCAATGGCTGCAGCCCCAGCCCTGCTGATCAAAACTCTGCCCAGGTGGCAAAGCAGGAGCGTCACCAAAAGAACAAAGAAGGTACACACATTTCTGCACAGGTGAAAGCTGCCCAACTGAAAAACTTCAGGTTTGAGGCATGGCTACTCCTAACACTGCAGCCTTCCCTCTTCCTCCCCGGGGACCAACTCCCAGAGACAACTGGACACAGCACTGGCCTGTAAGTGCAAAATGCAAATACAGTTTTATTTACTTCCTGACCCTTGGCTCAAAATATCTGCACTCTATAAATGAAAGGCAGACACTGCTATGTAGCAACTTCTTCTGCCCCTGCTTCATTCTGCCAGGAGACAGAGGGCATGCTGTGATGTGACCGTGACGCACCACAGGTGGTGTGGTGACATTTGAGAACTTCTGGCTGGGCTCCCCAGGCAGCTGGCACCATCACCCTTCATCTTGCATCTTGTCTAGCAGGATGAAGCCTGGCTGGTCAGGTAAATGGCTACAGCTTGGAAATCTTACTCAAACCGAGAAAAAAAATCGAAAATGGAGCCTTCATCAGAAATGTCTTGGGTTTCTGTTCCAGATGAGACAGTTGAGTCGGCATTCTCAACTCCTCCTGTCCCTCCAGGGACAGAAGAGCCACTGGTGATGCTCCCTTTGCACCTCCTACTAGAAGAAAAAGCTGATCAAATTTTGCCTGATGAACCCTGGGCCATGAGTATAGGTGCTAATTTTTTGGAGAAGAGCTCTGGCAAAGCTTTTCATCCCCCTTCTTCCTGAATAAACTCTGAAAAATTGTTGGAACCAATTGGTTTCAGTCAATTCAGCAGGGTGATGCTGGAAACTGCATAGTGCTTGCTGAAAGATTCTTCAAAAAGGAAGTGCTTAGTCCTCTCCTTAGAGGACCTCTGCAAGTTTTTGAAACTGAATCCATGAAAACATTCATTTGTCAGCTTAATCTTCACGGATTCAGCAAAATGGAAGGGGATTCTCCAGTATCTGCCTCGCCTGATGAATTTCATGCACTAGCAGCAGCAGGTTCTGCTTTTGGCAAGGTACGACAGTCCCTCTGCACATGAAATAACTCTCAGTGTATTCTGGTGGGATGGATTTACGTTCATATGCAGGAAGTCTTTACAAGGTAGGAGACGAGGATGGTAGTGAATGTCTCTCTGGTCATTCTCAGCAGTTCTTGACACAGTATTTCTGAGGAGGAGAAATGCTGAAAAAAATAGGTTTTGATTATTTCTGGTTATTCTGAGCCCAGGAAACGGAAAGATAGTCTCATCATACTGTGCTTGTTTTGTACTTGCCCCGTATCTTGCTGTACCAAAAATTTAAATTTTCTTGTGGCATCTGCTAAATGCTGACAAGATACATGTCAGCATCATGTTGTTACCTACACACCTATCCCACACTGAAGTGGCTGAAAACCACTGATAATTTGGTTTCTACATCTGGTTTTATGCTTCGGAAAATCCTGCACTTCTCTGCTCCCAAATGACAAAAACAAAAGGAGGGTTATGACTTAACAGAACTATATTGTAACATTTTATTCAGCCTCAACTTCAGGTTTAAAATGCCCCTAAGAGGCCTTTTTAATATTCATGTTTGTCTTTTCGGAATCAAATGCTTAGTTATTGTAACTGTCTTTCTCAGTCTGGAAATTATGGCAACTAACTCCTCGCCTTAGCTTTTTTTAGTTACTCTTCTATTATAACCATTATTTCAAGAGAGATTATCCCCACCTGCTATGAACCTGCAAGCAAAGTGCTGGTGTAAAAAACACAGCACCAGCTGCATTCTCACTGGAGCCGGATTTGAAGGAAGGCCGCCTGAGAAGAAGCCCAGATGTTCAGCCTGTGGTAGGAGACGCTTCTGCAGAGGAGAATGATCCCTTTGCATCAGCTCCACAGGAGAACACCCAGATATCTGCACCCAGCACCTCCATGCCTACCATGCCATGTGCTGAAGCAACGACACAGATCCGAAGTGCTCTCCGAAGTGCTCATATCACCGCAACCCTGCAGCCACACCCTGGTTGGTGTCCAGGCTGCAGCTTCTGCTCCATCTGATATTCACCACACCCCGTTCCACCTCCCATACCAAACAGTCCTTTTACATTAGGGCTTCCCGCCTTTCCATTTTGGGCATTCATATTCAGCAGCTATGCAGGTTCCCCGGGCTAGCCTGCTTCCCTTCGGTGAGCCATGGCTTTCAAAGTTCATGCTGGCAGCAGCCGCTGCTGTTGCTACACCAAGGCCACGGCACTGCCAAGCTCCAGCATACCCTCATTGCCTTACTTGCACCTGCCAAATAGTGCAGCTGCAGGCAACGGGGTTGGACCCCAACACTAGGGACAGCACAGATGGTAGGTACCAAGTGAAGAGAGAGTCATAGAGCTAGAAATAGATTACTATAGAAATAAATAATAATAATGGGTTTGTGTTCTCAATAATAAGTATTTTCCAGTTGTCTTGTCCTGTCTCTACAGTCTCACCGTTACTGTCTCTACACCCTGGAAGGTTGCCTGCAGGGAGATGAACTGGTTTGCTCCAGCCCAGGGAAACCAAAGGCCCCAGGCACTAGCAAAACCCAGCAAAAGGGAAGCGCACGGCTAATCCAGTAGCTGCACCAGCATGAAGGGCCACTCACACAAAACCAGTCATTCATAGGTCTTGGTGAGTCAATGCCCCTTCCTCCCCTCAGATCAGACTAGGGGAGAGGGGCCGCAGGGAACAGACTTGGGGTTCTCCTGCCTGTCCCACACTACATCTAGGCATAACGACAGCATTGCAGCTGGCAAAGTTGCACAGCTGTCCCACAGGACAGTCACACACAGTCCTTTCTGTCTCCATCATGAGTGGTTACACTTTTGAGGCTCACTGGAAATGATATAGCAGAGCCCAGCGTTCAGTGACCACCAGATGCTCAGCACTGGCATCAGTCAGTGACCCTGGGATTCACAGGAATGAGTACTGCCAGCAAGCAATTCCCTTTTCCTTCCTTCCCTCCCTCCACACTCTTCCCCCCCTTCATCCATTCATCCATCCATCCATCCATCCATCCTTCCTCCCTTTCTTCCTTCCTTCCTTCCTCCCTCCTTCCCTTCCTCTCTCTCTCTCTCCCTCCCTTCCTTCCTCCCTCTCTTCCCTCCTTCCCTCCCTCCTCTTTCTCTCTCTCCTTTTGAAGAACAGCTCATATTATGGTTTATCACCATATAACATTGCTGACCATCAGGAAACCTTTGGAAACCAAGGAACACAGAGACCCTGTGACAAAACTCAGGTGAACAAGCCTGATCCAAGATGCATCAGGCTTCCAATGGCTTCAAAGGTGCTCAGCATACAGCAGCGTGAGCACCCCAGTGAGCTCAGCATCTGGAAGGGCAGACCCTGAGTTAGGATGACGAGGAGAGGTAGTAGCACAGAAGAACATTAGAAAAAGATGAAGAAAGGTGCATTACTTTCTGGGATGAGATGGGCAATGCAACCATGTAGATATTTGTTTAGAGCTCCATCTTGCAATATGATCCCTATTCTGAAGTCCGATGTGTTTTATCAGGACTTCTGACACAAATTGGACTGCAGACCTTCAAAAGCCTTGGTTTTGAAGGAGGCGGAGTTAAAGGTTTTTGGATTATCCATTCTTTGTCCCATCTGTTGTTCTTTCTTTCCCTTTTTAGCTCTTCTTTCTCCTTTGGTGGGGACTGGTCAGCTCACGCAGTGTTTAGAGACAATTTTACAACTTGCAGATGCTAATGGAGGTGTTTGGGTTCATTGCTGTGTATCTTCAAGTAGCTATTCTTTTTGATTTAATTTTTCTTCTATGAGTCAATTTATGCTTATTTCAGACTTCACGAGAAATATTTTACAGCAAACAGCCTCCCAACACTATAAGATAAAATTTAGATCGAAGTATTTGGTACATCTCTTGAGCGTAAGTTATTTCATGTTTCTTTATAATAAAGAAAGGAGAAGTCCTACTAGAAAAGTCCCCAGGAGGCTGGTATCACTTGCATGCTTCTTCCACTCTCTTATAGATTTCAATAGAAGATTATAGCCTATTTATAGGAGTCCATTGGATAGTTCAAGTAAACCACCAAAGAACAACAAGAAATTCTGACAACTGACCTCTTTCAGCACATGCTTAGAATGACTAACCGTCCATCAGCTTTGCAGTGTAGTTTGGCTGAACCAAAAATTACGTTAATGGTGTTAGCATCGAAAGGAACTATTTCAGCATGTCAAAAATGTATTGGCTTTACAACGAGATCAAAGCACAAGACAAAACAGATCATAAGTTCAGGCAAGGCTCCTCTCTTTGACTAAATCCAGCGGATGTAGAACAGCTTTGAGAAGACGCTTCTGCAAGAAGTGGGAGATATGGGTCAGATCCCCTCAGATGGAGAGGATATTCAGATCTGGGTTTTACACTGCCTGCGTGAGCACTTGCGTTTGCAGATGAGGTGGCCCGTACCATCAGCAATTTTATAATTTTAGGCTGCTATTTAACTTTTTTTTTTTCACTATAAGTATTTTAAGAAGGAAAGATTTCATTTTGGGTTGAATAAAGTATGTTCCACAACTCAGAGCAACATTTTACAGTTTTTCTTGAACTGAATGCAAATAACCCCCAGATATCTCTACTATGGATCAGTTCAAACTGATTTCAGCCCAACTCTGATTTATTTGGCTCAGCCACCAAACTGAAAATTTATTCAAATGACCTGAAGGGTCAGAACCTCATTGACATAAGTGAAAAACACATGTATATAATAAGCAGAAGTCTCTCTGTCCAAGAGATTACTCTCTAAGGAACAAGTCAGGCCTCAGAAAGGTTCCTATCTCCATGTTCTATGAACATTTAGGAAGTTTGTGTAGGAACTGGGAAGCCAACCTGGACTACCAGTATCCTAAATCACTGCCCAAGCCACAAGTGCTTCTCTCCTCACTGCTCAAATCTCCCACTTCCTTTCCGCAGCAAAACTACTCTGGTTCTAGTGGTTAAAGGCTCTCCCCCTGTCAGAAGAGCCTTACTCCCTTAGTGTGCACAAGGTAGCTATTCAGAGACCATTCAACGCATTAGCTCAGCGCTGATACTACAATCAACAGAGGTTTTGTGTTCAGATATAACCTCTACAGTGGGAACACGTTCACCTTTTCAAAGTCTAGGAAAACTCATCTGCTGTCACCTGACGAGTGCATCTGCTGTGGCATTGACTATAGATTGGGATCTGAAGGCTAGACTTGATTCAGCATTCAAAAGGAATCTTCCCTGAATAAGCAGAGTAGGTTTTTAGCTTATAAAAAGTGTTACACTGGCCTTCTGAGACAAGAATAATACTTTAAGAGGTGAAATGATTTAGGATAGCTGCACTGGGTGGAAGAATGAAATGAATCTGATGTTGTTATGGAACCTCCTGTATAAATGTTGAAATAAACAGGAGTGTGAAAAGCTCTGAGAAAGACACAGGAGACAAGCAGAGGTGGGTGAGAAATGATCTAAGCATTGGCATTGTGTGCAGCACACTGCTCATCTTCATTAACGACATAGCACCTCCCTGGAGGGGATGCCTCGAGGCACTTCTCACTCAGGGTAATTACCATCGTTTCCATGCAGATGGGAAAACTAAGGCAGGGAGAGGTAAAGACCAACATTTTCAAAACTGGCCAGCGATTCTGGGTGTCTCTGTTTCTGCACGTCTAAAAGGAACCCAGTCTGGACTGAGCCATGACTTTCATGAACCTCACGGCTTTCATGAAATGCTGAGTATTGTCTGCTCAGCATGTATAAAAACGAAGCCCAAAGTGTCTCAAATGCAGCATTTGAAATGAGTACATGGGAACTGTTGGTCTCATATGCTACTCTTGCTCATACAGAAAGTCACCACCATTACTGTTTCCTTTTCTAAATTACAGTGAAGGCATCTTTATTCTTTTAGAATAATATAGATGATTTTGATATTACTTATCACAGCTTTCATATTCACATTTGAATACAAGCTGTAAGTTGTCCACAAATAACACGGAGGTATCTGCGGAGTTGCATTTGCCTTTTCCTGACATTTGTATGAGTAAACTCATCTGACTTGATAGGGAAGATGAGGAAACCACATCTTCCCTACATGTCATGAAGAGCTGTAGATTTTTCTTTTGGATATGGGTATTGCAGCTCTTCTGACAGCACTACACCCACTCTCTGTCTCACTGAGTTTCACGCTGCCTTCAGTGACAGCACAGATGCTGGAATTGAACTGCTCAGTGACTGTCAGGCAATGTGTCCGCAGGGCGGTGGTATTCTTTTACCAAGGTTTTCAAGCACAGAAAAACTCCTGAATGAACCAAGCAGAAACCAAGCAGGCTGCCTGCCCCAGGTCTAAATTTTCACAGGGCTGCTTTGCAGAGGGCCAATGTCAGGGAGTTCAGACTGCATCACTGAGCACCGATCCAAATTCTGCTGCAACACCTCCCTTTGCTCAGGTGCTCACATTGGCTCTATCACAGCGCATTGTCTTTTCTGCTATTTCACCCTCCTACTCAGATTAGGACCACACTGTTTCTATTTGTGCAAATATCCAGTTCCTCATGTGGATTTAGGAAAAAGCAAATACACCTCCACAGATGCCACAAACATTTTGGAAAACCTGTAGCTTGGATTCAGCTGAAGGTCTGTGATTTTTATTTATTTGCAGTGTCCTCTCCTCTGTGATTCTTTACTGGGTAATGACTTTCTGCCAGGCTAACTTCACCTTGACAATGTCAGATCTATGTGCCGTTCTTTTTTATTTCTCTCTCCTTGACTATTGTATATTGTTATGTGAACTGTTCAATAGCAGCTGTACTTCAACCCAGCCCTGGCTGAGATGATCTCCAGGCTCCACCTGGGCTTTGGGAGACAAATACGGACCGGCTTAAACGGATAGAGCTTATCCACCACCACCAGTCAACTCTGGCCCATCTGTGAGAGTTACGGTATGACTGCGTTTCATAAAGACCGTTTTTGACCAAGGATAAGTGTCACCCATACTGCCTGCCAAGTTTTGCTGCTCTGGAAACACGTATTACTGTTATATGAAAACATCTATGAGATGTATGGGAACACCATGGTGATTTCAGTGAAATATGGCAATGGAATGGAAAAAGGCGAGCTTAACTGTGCTTACGAAAATTACAGGTGAGAGGTATGATTCATTAGAAAAGTGCAAGACCTTGCAGAATTTGAAAATAACTAACTTCTGAAGTCCTTCTGGAAGCAGTTGATGCTTGTCAGATGGGGAGGAGAGGAGGGAAGATATAAAGAAGATGATGATGAGGTACCAGTTACTGTTATTTCCTTAATCTGAGATCTATGCTTGAACCTCCCTGATGCATAAAAAAAAACCTCTTGGTTTTTTCTTCAACTTACTTACAGTTTCATTGTACAAGAGCAAAAATGAAGCCTGAAGGTTTTGAAAAGCCACAGTGGTTTAACTGTAGATTTATTTGCCTTAAAAGTGCTTTGTTTGATCAGTAGAAAATCCCTGTATGAACTCGCTTATTTAAGTTATCTGAAAATGTAATAAATTCTTCAGTTACTGTATAACTGAAAATCAAACTGGCTTCAACCAGTTTAACTAAGTTGGTTCAAAACCTAATTTAAGGCCTGATTAAATGGTGTTAATGCAAAGTTAAATAAACTAAATGCCAGTAAAGGCTATTTTAGGAATGGCCACTCCTGCTGAAGGGAAAGGGGTTTAAAACAAGCTTGTTTAATTTATTTTAAAAGTTAGTAAGATAAACTATTCTAAGTGCTTCTGTGCAGAGAATCTTGCAGAGGTATGACAATGGATTCTTTAGGAAACTTCTGCTTGATGTGAGTATATGAATGAGGTTCAGAAACAGAAAGGGATTAAACCTTGCTTTTTTTAAACAAAAATCAAAATAGGACACTCTTCTCCTTGCCCCTTAGGGGAGTGAAAAATGTATGTTTGCCTACATTCTCTCAGATTTCTTGCCATTGCTGCTACAGTTGTAGCTCCAGCAATGAGAACACTGGTCACCGTATGACTGTACCGGGCTGAATCTGAGTGCCAGAACAGTGTGGTGGAATCGGGCAAACAACGTGGCCTCAAAACAATAGCTCTGGTAGTGTCAGGACTTCTGCAACACGAGACATTTCACACATAAATTCTCCACAGAGGGCTATAGGAGCACCTAACGTATTTCGCAGGAATCTGATTACGATAAAAATCCCCTCAAAGGATTGTCACACAGTGTAACCGAGTTGGGACTGCAGATGTGTCTATGTCAAACAGCTAATCCGGCTGCCAAGGAGGTGTCCGTGCATAGAAGGCCTCTGCCCCCTAGTGTATATTGCAAGAGTCTCTTTTATAGGTTACGGAGGAGGGAACCTCCTTGCAATACAACCGGGGGAGGATTTATTTGAATATTAATGTACAAATGACATTCCTTACCCACGTCCTCCCCACACTGACTATTAGCAGAGGGCCCAAGTAAATTAGACAGGTTCATCTGCATAGTTATGGAGAGCGTCTCGTTTTGTCTGTCACGTGCATTTTTTAAAAGATGTGAGACATGTATTTTGCTTTTTCCCAGGACTGACCTCATTTCAGCTAAAGTCATTATTGATTTATGATGGACTTCAGGCAGAGCAGAGCAGTGTTAACTCACAGTTTTCCAAGTCACATGAACAGGTCTGCTGACTTCTCAGAGCCTGGGATTGTCTGAAGGATTTGTCCCAAGATCTGTAAAGCCAAGGAGATACCAACAACTTTAAAGGCACAACACTGCTTTTCAGGTTGGTGCATTTGTCTCCTAAAGAGATGCTTGATTCTTTAGCAAAACTGTACAAAACACGTACATAAGGAGGCAGGAGAAACTGTCTGAAGGAGAGAGTGGTCCCGAAGGCATCATGGCGGCAAAAGCAGGCAGGCACGGGGCACTCCCACCGGAGCAGCCCTGCTCCTGCCTGATGGGCCTGCAAAGAACCTCTGCTTAAAAGCACGACTTTGGTGGTGTCGCATTGATTTGGATGCATCACCGATTGCTTCCTGACTGCACACGTAACCAGATCTGATTCCTGTTCCCCTCCTACCACCATGGCGTTGTCTGTTTGATTCAGGTCTCATGTTTAGCTCATTTCTACACCCATTAGAAAGCAGCCATCTACACAGCTTCTGTGATGTTATAGACCCTGGAATGAATGGACCGTGTGATGACCTCAGGTCTATGCACTATCATGGGATACATGTGCTGAATGAACATTCGTGGCACAACTGGTTAGTAGCCCCTTACGATGGAGATGTGCTTCCAAGAGGCAGATCAATAGTCAACAGTCTAGGGGACTTTGGATCCATATTTTACCTCTGTTTTAGGCGGAAGGATATACCATGCTCTGTGGTACTGGAGCGTTAAGTCTAAACTGTCTGGTTGGATCTGAGGCTTCATGCATACACCGATGCGGGATCACTCTTTAAAAATCAGCACAGAAGCGTGACACCAATACATGATACCCATCCACAGGTGGCACTCCGTCATGAGCCCTGGCTGCATGCTCAATGATCTTACGAATGAGCAGATCTCCTTCAGTTACGAGAAAAATGTTTACCTTGGTATTCAGTAATGACCTTTCCTTGAGGGACTGCAGATTTACAGAGTGGAATAAACTGAGCAAGGCTCTTGGAAAGTACTGTCTATTCTAGCATAAAACCTCAGATATGCTGGACCTGACCCTATTCATATCTTCTGTGTAAGCGTAAGAGGTTTAAATGTTATTTTGACAGATGGTGCTGTGTCTGTTTCCATTCGAAAGCCAAGGGAGCATCTCAGTGTTTGAATTCGTGTCAGTACTCCTATTTCCTGGTATTATTTATACCTTCTGAAATAAACCAGTCACAATTCCTTAGTTATATTTGGAGGATTGTAACAGTTTATGACCAAAAACTCCCCGAGAACTCCTACTGTAAACGTTTAAGTACTAAAATGGAGCACATTAGGGCAATCCCACAGAATGTCCCTACGTACTTCAGAACAACCACCAGCCCGGTGACAATTGCTTCTCATGAGAGACTGGTCGCCCAAGCTGTGATCACATGATGCTCCTAGGAACGGGCATACTTTATATTATCTGTGAGAGTTCCTTCAAGGAAATGAATTCACAGATTGGTTTAAGGAACAGAAAAAAAGCAGAAATATTTTTGATGGTCATATGAATACAGTGCGGGGCTTTGCTCAGAGAGTCTTTTAACCTGCTCTCAGGTCAGATGCTTCTCATGTGATGCAGCTAGGGAAAAAACATGTGAAGGGACATTCTGACTGAATGCTCTCAAGGAAGGAGAGACTGCAACAACTCTTTGTCTTCCTATTACCCACTTGGGGGTATGGAAGAGGAAGACTGAGTTAAGGTAGATTTTTGCCTCCAAAAATTACAAAGGAGGCAGGCAGAATACGCATTCTCAGAAAGACAGCTGGGTTTCATGTACCCATGGCTCCAGTGCCATCAGTTCTTTCATGAAGGTTGCAGTACAAGTCATTTTTCCAAAACCCCTTTGTTAGGTTGCACGAGACCTACACCTCTTTGCACTCATCCAGCAGGGTGAGAGCAAAAGGGAGGATCCAGTGAGAATGTGGAAAGAAGCAAGGAATTTTTTTGTCTCTAAACTCCAGGCCAGAGACCTGCAGACCAGTGACTAGACACCTGTGTAATTCGTATTCATTTTCTCTTCTCCCAGAGCCCTTCATACTCAAGTGCAGCATTTTTAAGAGAGAAAAAAAGCTGCAAATTGAGCTTCTAAAGCTGCCAAAAAAGACCAGCTGGGCTTGTAAAGCCAGTTCCCATCCCTTCAGCCCCTAGAAGGATGCAAAGCCCACCCAGCAGTTAAGGAAGGGCTTAGTAGGAATGGGAGGACAAGGCCTGACTCGCTCATCTCTGTTGTCTTGCAGCCTGATTAGGACCTTTGCTTTTAGACGACCTGTAGGTATTTACAGCCTCTGAAATCCACATGGCCATGCTGAATGGGGTATCTGCTACTTGCTGTTGAATCAGAGAGCTTGCTTCCCAAGAGGCTGCCCCACTCAGGTGATTTCAGGGGGCTTGGGATTGCATGAAGTCTCAGCTTTCATTTGGAAAAGGAAGTGGGAAAAAAACCCAACTTCTCTTTCTGTGATATTTGAGGGGAAAACCAGCAAAACAGGTGTTAGCAATGAAAATTTCCTGAGAGATTAAAAGAAGCAGAAGGCAAATGAAAATCACTCAGTATTACTATTTAAAATGTCAGGATTTGGAGGGAAAGGGGAAGCTGCATCAGAATCCTGGGGCGCATGGCTTTGGTAATACAACCAAATTATTTGCAAGTCCTGGGTATCTACTGAGATAAAGGTAAATACAGATATACGGCTGACTGGAACTGGCCAGAGGGGAGGGCAGTGAAATGAACCTAGAATTGGGAAAAACAGCGTAAAAAGGGAAGGGGAAGAATGGGCAAGAAAAAGCATTTATTACCAAAGGTTGCTGTGTCCATCATATGGTAGAAGTGGAGTGAGCTGAGGAGGAAAAGAATAAGGGAGACACTGATGGGTGTTAGTG
Organism: Anhinga rufa; assembly: GCA_013400875.1. NCBI lineage: Eukaryota > Metazoa > Chordata > Aves > Suliformes > Anhingidae > Anhinga > Anhinga rufa. Next base: position 7,844 of record VZTV01017003.1, on the reverse strand, counting down.
AAGAATGAAGAAAGCTCACCCGTGAGAAAACACATTTGCTCCTAACTCAGCACATTGCTCCATACGGATGAAATCTGCACACAGCTCCAGTGACTTTAATGGGCCTGCGAACAACGTACCTGTTGCCAGCACAGATTTATGGCAGGCTGGGGGTTTCACTGGGAACATGCTCGTTGCTGGCGCAGCGATGGCTCTGGGCAGGCTCAGAGGGACTGGCTGGCTGCCAGTGAGGTGAAGAGCGGCGCAGATCAGACTGTCAATGCTTTGGCTTGGAAGATGTAAAATGTTTTAACACAGATAAATATTTTTACTATTATCCCAAATTTGTGTCAGTTATGTAAGGTTCACATAAGAGGGGTGTAAAACTACTGTCAGTTGTGGGAAAGCTGAGTGCAACCAAAATTGCTCCTTCTCTTAATATTAAACAAACTTGACAAGCAGCTGAGTGTACAATGTGTGAAGGATTCAATTAATCAGAGAAATTCCCATTAAAAAAAACCCTCCAGCTGGATCAAGTGTCCAGTGAAAAGGAACTCAACAGCTCAGCGCAAAGACCAAGGATAGACAGAGGCCTTAAGAGAAACCTGCTACAAAGAGCTCTGATACTCTGCTAGTGAAGAACGCAGCCAAACACGGAGTTTATCAGTTTTTCTAAACTGACTTTACCTTGGCAAAGGACAGCTGGCTCTTCTGTGATGGGCAGCTCTCTGGGGCTCTGAGGAATTTTACATATAATTTATTTATGCGTGTAAAGTGGCTCAAAATAAGGATTACAGGTACAAGGAAGGTGCATCGCTTGTCACCAATATTGTGCAGGAAATTCGGGGAAAAGAATGTGGTGGCCAACTCAGAATCGGAATCTGCAAAAAACTCCATGTTTTCCAATGATATATAGTGGGGCAGTTCACTTATCGTACCTCACACCTCCTTCATTGCCATCTCACCCTTCGTTCCTCTTGTAGGCGAGATCATCTCAGGGGGCACAAAGCAAAGAGGAAGGTGGAGCCCTGCTGCGAATACTCCCCGTGTCTGTGCTCGAGGTTCTTCCGAAGCAACGCCAGCAGTGGAGAGAGTCTACCACGACTCCAGGTTTTGTGCCTGCCCCCACGGTTTAGAAGCAAGTGCTACAGAGCCGCCAGAACCTTGATTTCACTTCACTGGAGCTTGACAAAGCAACGGGAACAGCAGAGGCGCGGGAGTGGTTTGTATGCAGATTGAAAACCGGTTTCATCTGTCTACAGGATTGTCTTGCTTACTGTCACGCTAGGGTTTTTTATTATTATTTTTTTTTAAACAAAAAGGCTTACACTCTGAGAACGGGAACTTCCCTCACCCACAGCGGATCATGTGAAAATGTAACCGTCCTCTATCCACCCCGCCGATGAGCAAG
>VZTV01017002.1:20345-31915 GCA_013400875.1 Anhinga rufa | reverse complement strand
ACTAGGAAATATGGATTTGTAATATTGAACAGTTACAGTCTCTGGAAAGCTTGGTGAAAATAAAAGCTGTAAAAAGGTGGTTGGTAAGGACTTGGTGCTTTAAAAAAGGCAATAGAGGAAACGAGAGAATATTTCCTACTAAAAATAAAGCAAGAATCATTTGAGGACTGATCCACCAATTTGAACAATAAAGAAACACATTCCCAAATGCGCAGTTCTCTTAAGAACTGGTTTTAGCTCCAGCTCAGTGAGAAATTAACATTTTTGTCAAATCACAGAAAAGAAATGGACAGGAAACATTATTCTACTGCCTGTATTTTTATTCTAAATTAAGCTTCTGGTACAGTTCCCCATGTCACTTAGAGTGATAGTAATTTCCGATCTGGAGGAATGACCTTCACATTGAAGGGAAGAGAGAGGACTTGAACACCATCCTGCAAGATACAAAATAACAGCCTGCAACATGCCATTTGTAGATCATTTTTGCAGGCTAGCAACCACAAATTGAAACTTGCCTATCATCAATGGCAGATCAAATTTTAGGGCTTTTATAATGGTCATGGTACTGAAGGCTTGTTGATAGAGAAGATGTGGGCTTATAATGGAGGCAGCAGCCTTCATTGCAGTTTATCTAGACATGGCTGGCAGGATATAATAAGCTAAATGAGGTTGAAATGACAAAAATGTCTCCAGGCTTATGAAAACCTGGAACACTGTTTCTAGGAAAACCTGGCAGCTTAGACAAAATTGACAAACACTTAACTCCCTTTTCAAATAAATGAAATCATTCGGGGCCAGACGCGTTCACCTGCAGCACTGAAACTCACGGACCTTCCACCAGGGGTGAGCTTGAAGACAGTTCTCTGGGTTGAGAAAATGAACTTGCTTCCCCCTGATACGATTAAATTAGTTTTGTTTTATTCCCTTCCCTCTCAATAAAATTTCAATCAGCTGTAGAAGTGCTCAAGGCAAAAAATCTGAAGTGAAAAACTTAAAGTAAAAAAAGGTTTCTTAAAACGACTTGGAAATAGAAGGAAATATGAAAATTTCATAAAGGTCACATGAGCATGTCTAGCCATCCTCTACTACAATAACTAGAAGGCACTCAATAAAATGAAAGAAAACTGATTTAGAGATGACTGAAGGAGAGTCTCTTTTCAACAGTGTATTATCAGCCTGAGGATTTTATGCCACAAAGTAGCAAACAGGTCAGCAGTTTCACTGGATTCCAAAAAAGTGTGAAAAAAATCCATAATGTATTGCAAACCAAAACACCTAGAAGGGCTTTTGTATGTGTGCACAGATGCGTACGTATTTAATATAACAGGTGGAACAGCAGAAAGCAAGCTCTGCACAATAAGGGCCAGAAACTCTGCGCAGGCACATTGTTCTATATGTTGCCCTGCTGTGAAGTTTCTTGAACCATCTTCTGACATGGCTGGAATGGGCCCTGCTAAAAGAGAGGATATGGAATTAGAAAATCCATAGGTCTATCTGACAGTTTCCAGTCTTTCTGTATCCTTTTTTGCCCAATTTCCTTGCTTTGAGATAGTTTGTCTTATTATTGTAATTTCTTCAATTTGATGCAACAGTGATGGGGCAAAACTTTTTCTTCCTACCCCAGTTTTACAACTTAGATGATGAGGTCTCCAGGAAGGAAGCTCTGTCTTGAAGAACCAGAAAAAAATTAATTATCAAAGTTTTGCAAACAGTTTCTAATAAAAACAATATATTTTCAAAACTTTTATTACCTTTCTATATGACGTCTTCCAAACTAAGCCTTTTCCTGAATGTGAGTTTATTTGAAAAGATAGGACAGGAAGAGTCCATCCTGGATTTTTCAATTAATTTTTCTTAAATGAAAAAAATGTTTTAAAAGGCTAATTTTTCTTTTTTTTAAAAAAAAGAAGGTATTTTTGGTGATTAGGAAAACCTGGAGGGAGAAATTCTAAGTGGAACTCATTGCTGCAATGTAATTGTGGCCAAAGACTCAGCCAGATTTGAAGGAGGACTTGATTTTATAAAAGCAACAACATTCAGTTACAATAGCTAATGATAAAAAGAAGTATAATGGAAGGGAAAGAAAATCCTGAACACATTAAGTCCTTACTTGTTTCAAGTTACAACAGATTACCTCATTTTTTTCTTTTTAAGAAGTGTTCTGCACAATCACTTCAGGCACGTTGTACTGTCCAGTGGTGTGAGAAGACCTAAGATCTGGACATTTATTCCCGTAAAAAATAACAGAAAAAATACACTTTTAAATGTGGAAAAGTATCTGACCATCCTGATGACTGTGGATATTAGCAGTGTTAGCAGATACTGTACCATGCACATATTCTATTACGTTGCTCTGCTTTTGCATTTTTGTTAGGAGAGAAAATGAAATACTTTTTGCATGAGAGTGCTGAAAAAAAGGAGAACATGAAAAATAGATTTGATTTTCTCTGCAAACTTGAACATTTTTTACATGTCGCACTTTCCAAAAATAAAAAAGCATTATAAAGAAAACAATTTTTGGTGAAGAATAAATCAACAGGAGTTTTTCCTGACACACTCCAGTAGAGTGGCTAATGTGCTCCAACTGTGAATAGACATTCAATACAAGACACAAGCCAGTCTAGAGTAGCCCACTTAAAATGCCAACATCATGGACACAGGGTTCCCTGCGCTGGCAGTCTCACTCCACCCAATTTCTGCTGTGTCTCAAGACTTGCTAACGTGGGCACAGACAAAGGTGAGTAAGGAGTTTCCATGGTAGGGGCAGACAGGAGAGACAGGACATTCCAGCCCAGCCCCAGAGAATTTAATACCATCATAAAAATCCACAAGGCAAGCCTGTGCTTATTCTTTAGGTGCGGGTTTGTTGGTTTTTTTTCCCCTGCTCCTTTCTTTCATCACTGCTGAATGGCTTGAAACTCTCAGTATTTTAGGGCTTGTATCATTGTTAACTAGATAATATTAGGATATTTTATTATTTTTTTACTGGGGATTGGACTAGATGACTTTTAAAGGTCCCTTCCAGCCCAAACTATTCTATGATTCTATGATTTAGAGCAACATCTTGACTCAAAATTAAGTTGGATCAAATTTCTAGGTGTGCTCTTCTGCCCTTACCCTGATTTCCACTGCAGCAAAACCAAACCCAGATGAAAAGGAGACCAACAGTGAGAAGCACACCTTCTCCATGGTTTATTACTTCCACCGAGAATGAGGTGGAGACCAGTTCTTCCCCATATGCCCGAAAGATGCTCTACCACCTTTGTATACTTCGCATAAAGGCGACTGTAAGCACCAGGACCTGAACTGTGGGATAAGGGGAAGCAATCAGAGGGATGCAATGTACTCAGATAGGGGAGGATGTAAATTCCTTAAAAAGCATCAGGAGAGAAGCACAAACAAATTGCAACACAGTAAACTTATTTTCTGAAGGGCAGTTATTTCTATGGATGCTTCCCCCTACCAAAAAAATTAAACCACCCTACCTTTTATTCATTGAAACATGGTACCTCCTTTTTGGCACTGTTGATTCACATACAACATACACAGGATGGTGCTGATAGAGAAAACCTATTTCTCACTAAGGGTAAATTCAGCAGGCTATGCTGTCCAAAGCACCAATCTTCAGTGATACAGAAGTAGGACACCTCTAAATAAGCCTTCTTGTAAGGAAGATAAAAAAGTCAGAGTCACATCTTCAATAAAAGCTTACTAAAGAAAAAAAAAATCCCCTGAGACGTAAACCAGAAGCTTATAACAAGGCCCTTCGTTAAATTTGTGGTGCTTTTCAAGGAAAGCTATGGAGATAAAAGGAGTACCACTGTAGAAGAGACAATTTTGTTAGTTCATTTGTATAATTAGAATTTAAGCCACAAGGATCAGCCATGTACTGTCTTGAAATGTCAAATGTGAAGCTCTCCAGTATTCAGATTTTAGGAATTAGGCCAAAAAAAGTTTCAAAATTAGAGGGTATTTTGACCGAACCTTTAGTTTAAAGTCTCTCTCAAGTAAACCTAAGTGAATTAAATATAATGTTACATGACTGATTACAGTGTACATTTGACCATCAGTTGCATCTTGCATTCTGCTACCTACCAGCTGGAACGTTGATGAGACTTTTTATAACTTTGTTACAGCTACCTTGTGGAAAAATTTAATCGTATAAAATCTTATAATACAGATGCACAAGTAAAACAATACCAGCTGTTGGCTTCTGGTCTTGCCATGCTGCTTAACCCCTCTACTTCTCCCCGTGCCATACAGCACACCCCCACCACGCAGGGACCGCCTTTGAAGGGTGCTATCTGCAGGAACAAGCTGAATTTTTCTGCCTAGCATCCAAGATGCACAGTACCTGAAGGAGCAGTAGAGACGCAGGGCTTCATAGGCCCAGATCTTACCAAGGGAGCCTCCTGAGCAAAGAGATTACCTGATAATGTAGAGAACTTTTCTTCTTTTTCTTTTGTGAACAGGTAAATTAATACTGAAAGGACAACACCCACCTATCTATCGGCTTGAAATGATTCTCTTTCTCAAAGAAGAATTCTGCAAGGCTCTGGCACAGGTCTTCCCTCTCTAGCCAAAGAGCAGAACAAGCTTTGTCTAATTCAGCATTTGGATTTTCAGTATAAAATGGCTTAATGTCATATTTTTCATTGGCTCTACAGCAAAACAATGGAAAATGAAGAAGCATTGCAAACAAGTAAGGTGACACAGCTCATCAACATGCAGCACTTCTTACTATGCAGCACGCTCTCAAGTGCGTCACATTTGAATGGTACCATTTATCTTTATAACCTTTTCTTGCTAGACTGTATTTCGTTTCTTTCTTGGTCTAACCTCCAACTCCTCTGCCAGAGGTGGTACAGAAATATGCAGCAGCAACGGGAAGGAGACCAGAGTCAGAGAGAAGTATCAATTTTTACCGCAGACTTTGTGACTAATCACCAAGTAGCATCTCTTCGGAATTAGCATAATCTCTGAAAGGTTCCCATATGTTTGAGGCTGACTGTGTGCCTGTATGCTAATCAGCTTCAAATTATAATCAGGATATTAGAACATAACTTTGCTAAGCAAACGGCTGAGAAGATCGGCAAATATTCGTCAGCGAGAAGAAAACAGAGCTTTGGAGGGAAGAATCTGATCCCCATCAGTTTCTGGCTGATCAGTGTGCAGCCTGGGGAGGGAAAAAGCCCTTGCAGAGTGACCACTGAGGCCACAAGGCCAATGGGACCTCTCCCTCATGTCCGCAGAGTACAGTAGCCAGGCTGCATCTCTCCTGTTTCCCTCCAACAACAGCCATCGTAAAAAAATTACCAGCAATGCAGAATGGATGTTGTCTAGATAAAGTCCCTTGCCACGACTGGTGAGAGGATTTCTCTTTTTTTCTTACGATCTCCCAGAATGAACCATACAAGTAGCCTCACCGAGCAGCAGGGTGCTGAGTGATTCAGCCTTTCTGCACAGCAATAGCAGGTCAAGGTGTTCCAGTCCTAACAGGCTGGCGTCAATCTGTCTTCTCCCCCTCCAGGCCCAAGGACTTCTCTTTCACAGGACTCCTCCAGCAAGCCCAGCAGCGCAGCCCGTTGTACCGTGGGCACGCAACCACACAGATTGAGCGCACGCACTCTGCGTGCTGTCTGCGCTCCGCTTGCGGCAGCAGCAAGGTGCAGCCTCTCTCACATGTGCATACCTTACATGACACAGAGTTGATTATGATAATTCAAACCTCACATTTCTTCTTGCTCTCAACTTGGTCCCTTTCTTTGGTACATCCTGGAGGCCTCTGCATGGGAAAGATATTCATTAAGACCAGATTTTGATAGATAACAAGCCAAATCGCCACCAAACTTCTGTTTCCTGGCATCCAGCTTTAAGGATTGCTTTATTTACAGCTAGAAAAGTTACCTGCAGCAGTATTGCTGGTGATACAAAGCCTACAGTAACATTTAGCTTCCATTTCAGCTACTTTACATTGAATATTCCCCTTGGAAATCCCGAGAGCAACTACATTGTCTGTTACATGTGTTATATAAAGACAATCAGAATGAGGTATTTGGGCACTGACCTGCTTGATTTTATTTTTCGTCATTCTCTCCTTCCCACCCCCAACACACATTTGTGAAGCATGAAATACATTCACCCTTCCTGACTCCGTTCTATTCTTTTTCAATCCTGACAGAACACTTGAGGTTGGTAAGTGAACTGTGCTAGGCTGGGTCGTGTTTTCAAATGAAGAAAAAACCCACAGCTCTGCAGTAGATTGACATAATTTTGGTTTCAGAGCTGACAATCATTTTTCATCATTGTTTCAAGCATGAAAGATTTAGCAATGGCTGCATAAAACTTCAGTGACACAAACCTTTGATGTTCTGTCAAGCAGCTTTGCTTTTCCCCCTGTCATATACACTGCAGCCACAAATTACTCCCTGGCAGTCCTAGCTGAAGATTATTAGAAAAATTTAAGGTTTAGAGAGTTATTAAAAGCACCTTTGCTTCTCAGCAACATGCGAGCGAACAATTGTATTATTCGGAAAAAAAAAAAGCCTGATTTTCTTATTTTAATGTGCTTCTGATTTTCCTCTCTCTCAACTTGATCTCCTTGGCTGGGCATTTTCACCTCAAATTCCAAGTAATCAAACTGTCATGAGCATCGCCTACTAAGAGAAAGCATTGACACAAACAAAAAAAGAACATTAGCAATCTGCTTGTGAGCTGCAAACACATGCACAGAAGCTGAGCAGAGCACATGTTTTTCTGAAAGGCCAGTTGTGCTACTTGGAGTGTGAACTCTGCAGGAGAAAGCTACATGGCAATATAGAATTAGAATACAGAATTCTATTTTATTTTAAACTTCCGCCTTCATGAATAGATGTATCATCTATTTCACTATTAATAAAACAAAGCAAAGCCAAGTACTCTGAATTCAGGACAATTTTTTTGCCCTCGCTTGAGCTCCATAGGGCCGTCCAGAGGTTTCTTGTAGATGCCAGTTTAAACAGGTAAAACGCAACTGGCCTGTCACCACAAAAGTTGGTGCTTAAAAATCTATATCTTGTCCAGTAAAGTCTTTCACCTAAACAATGTGTACTCTTACCTTTTTTTTTTATTTGTAGTTTTCCTTCATCAACAGCATCTGCAGGTCACTGCGTTCTGTATTTTGCTATGACACTGGATCTGTAGACCCTTGGAGCATGCCTTCCCCTAACTACTATTGCAGTTTTGGGGATGGAGGTCTCTGATATTTTTGCTTCATGACTACAAGTGATTTTTATCATCCAAAGAGGCTTTAGCTGTAAGACGGGGAGACAAAACTTCTCTAAGCAATTGATCTGCCCAAGGTTACACAAGAAGGGGAGGTTAAAGAATATCAACATCTTCCTCAGAGCCTTGGAAATTAATACTAAAGATCGTTATTAGGATCTTTAAATTTGAGAATGATGCTTAGGGGCTCTATTGCAAACATCTTACAGGAAACTGCCCTTTTTGAATAAGCTGTAGTGCAATCTCGGAGAACTGCAGCAGTTTAATGAAGGGATGGGAGGCAAGTAAGAGTAACAGTAGTAATAAGTCAAAGAAATAGGCTTAGTTGTCTGTACAAGACTTGCAGATGAGTATTTCATACACATAATCATGTGCAGGCAGATAGGTATTCAGATCCCCAAAAGCTGAGTTTATCCAATGATGATAGGACTGGGTAATTCACCCTAAATCCCTCAAATTTCATTGCTTTCAAGATTTAAAGTGACCTCTTCAGAGGCTAGACAGTGCTAAAAGATCAAATCCAACAAACTTTCCCTGTCTCTACACCTTAAAAAGTCAATGAGACCATACCCACACCATTTATGTGATTATTTTTTGGTGTGCTAGTACTCTCACTTCTTTCTCAGTATTTAATTACCAAATACCCAAATGAACTCCTCAGGATAAAGCTACAACTCAAAAATTATTCACTGAAAAGAGCTGTTGAATAACATTTGACACACACACAAATCCATTTGTAGATAACCCCCAATCAGCAAAATTCATTGACTAAATTATACATGGTTAATTATTCACCCATCTCTCACCACACAACTTCCCCCCTCTCCCCTTTGACAAATTCTTAAAATTATCAAAATGCTGATCACAGCCCAACAGTTTATACAGCCTCTCGACATCATGTCTCTCTTCCAGTTTCTTCCCTCTGGTACTTTAGTAAGCAAACCATTCTGGTTCAGCAATTTGGCAAATCAGTGAAATTTTTACTTGCAATTATATAACTGCTGCGAGGCACTCCAGTCAGCAGGAATGCCATCCAGGAGATTCACAGCCGTAAAAACGCATAAACAGCCACCGTTCCCTACCATAGGACTTTTATTGGATATGCAATCTGTAGTTCCGAATGCTTTGATTTATTAGAGTGAGAAGCAATGTGAAAACACCATCAGGCTTCTGGAGCCACTGAGACTGCTACATTCATGCACATCGTGCTCATGAAAAGCACAGGAATCTGGTAGACTATAAATTAGAAGATCCAGGAGGTGTGGGGTAGGAGGAGGAATCATGAGGGTAAACTTAGCTTGTGATTAGCTTTAAATCCTGAGAAACATTAAACAAATTCTGGCTGTTTCGTAACTTACACCTTCCTTTTCTCACTGTCCCTTCACTTCCCAGCAGAAGTGCAGACCCACACTCCCCTTGCTCCTGGCTTGCAGCCACTTGGGCCAGCAGGATATCTGCCTGCTCTGTTGAGCTCTTTTTGTCACATCTTCTTTGGAAGACACTTATTAAAGTCTTGGACTTGAGGTATTTTTAATTCTGCTGTGAAGGTCTTACAGAGGTGCTGCTTTGGCTAACAAGGCCTTCCACCCAGCTGCAGCCCTGTACCGTGCTCTTTTCTTCCCCTCACAGCTACCGTAATCTCACTTTTTGAGGGATCTCTTTTAGCCAAGAGAAATGAGCTCTCTTTTCCCTCCCAGTTTGCACAGTGCTTGGTTTATACTATTAAGCTCTCTCTTAAAGGATAAACTTCAGCCACAAAACTCACGCTGCACAGATTTCTAAACCTGTGTTAGCCTTTAGTCTATAGTGACAATTTGTATTAGATTCCACGGTCCAAGGCTCTGTTGAAAATTTTCAGTCCTGAACCAGCCCTATAACTTACTCTACATCTCATACCCCATTTCTGGAGTATAAGATTCTGTATGATATTATGTACCCTCCCCAACTCTAATCCTGTTTGCAGGTGATCTTCCTCTGCAGTGATTTATCACAATTAGTCTGAGAAGAGCCAGCCCTCTTTTTTGCTCACATTCAGCACAAGTGCGGAACCACTGAAACTCCCTGCTTTCCCATCCTTGCGGGCTCAACAGCCGAGTGTGAGTTTTCCTTTTAGCTTACCAGAATTCAACTATGAATCCAGCTAATCCTCTTGCAGTAGCACTGAAAGCTAATGCTACCAGAGAAGCCAAACCAAAGCCAGAGTTTAGCCAGGATGCTCTACTACACCAACTGTTTATGAAAACTTATACAGCAAGGCAGGCTTTAAAGGAAAAAAAAAATAATTAAAAAAAAATCAAAATCCATATCAGTATAGCATCTTTTTTACCTCATTTCCTTCTGACTTGTTTCAGAGGTTTCTCCAGCAAACATAGTGACCTATTTAATCCTCACTCTTTTCAGCTACAGGATATTCCTAAAGCATTTTTTTCTTACTGTAATTCTTTACACAAATATCACCGTTCATACCTTCAGCTCCTCAGACAAAAGGGACCTTTTCAACAGAGTGCATTGGACTAGACCTTACTGCAGGAGTTGTCCTTTTAAAGTATTTCCCAGAGCTCACTCCTTGGTTGATGAGGGAAGAGGAGGCAGGTGAGCCTGCTATTTTTGGGAAGGGCAATTGACCACAGCCCTTAACTAGTCATTTTGCAGCTAACTCTCTGTAAGGCAGCTCTCTTCCATTTGGTAAATGGGCTTATTTACTCTTCTCACATCTCCTTCCCAATGCTTTCAAGGTATCCTAAGCAGACAAGCAACCAGCTTCTGCCCTTGGATACTAGCCCAGTTCTCCTTGACTTCACCAGCACGTGTGGACTATCTGAGGAAAGGATTTAGCTCAGTATAGTATTTACACTACATGCTAGTCATTAAAACAGGCACCAGCTCCTGATTCATAAGCAAAGATATAAATTCCAGGTCATTACATAAACTGACTTTATAGTGCATTTGCAGGGGCCATTAACTCAGCTACAGCCCTCTGCTCACCCTTCAGAGGAGGAACAGGGACTGAAACAGCAATGCCCTACTCTCCTCTCCTGCAGAGGTGCTGGTACAAACCAGGAGAAGCACTGCACTTCTCTCTCACCGCCTGGTCCCCAGTGAGAACTTGACCTAAATTCTGTGGTACACCAGGAAAACCAATCTGAGATCTTGCAGCTGATCAAACTAACACGAAAAGGTGAGAGAGTGCCTTCTTGTGAGTAAGACTGTGCTACACAGGAGAATCATTTCCAGGACTATCTCAGATGTCCTGTGCCTCGTTTCTCCATCTGTAAAGTAGGGCTAATGTGTCTCCCTCATGCACAGGTGATAAAGAGATGAAAGATGCTCAAAGATTACGTATAGTCCATAAAAACATGACAAGTTTAATTTGGTATAAACTGGCAGCAACTTTAAAGTTTCAAAGGCAATTCAATTCATTTTTTAGTGCTGTTTCAAAACATTAATGCCTACTCTGCTACTGCAGTTTGCTTTGCAAATCCACAGATGTCAAACAGAAGTCATTAGGGGAAGGGGGGAGAAGCTGGGGTTTTTGTAAGAAATGATCAGGAGCAAATTAATTCATGTTGGCTATGAATTTTGCATCAGTAGATTTCAGTGCAAATCCAATTGTACTAAACAGTTTATATTCCCCCTCTAGCTATTGTTTTGAGCTATCTTCAGATGCATATTGACCTCCCTGAACTGCTTTATAGGCCATTCACATTGCAGAGATTTTCTTTACAGCTGATACCCCAAGGCTGGTATCTTCAGGCTAAAAGCTGACAATGCGCAGAGCTTGTATACCAGCTCAGCAGAGCTGTGCGGATTGATAGCTGAGGGTCTGTTTTGTAATTAAAGAGTAGAAAAGCTGGCTCCTGAAAAACAGTTCTGGGATGAAGGCAGAGTCTGCTATGAACTCAATGGCTCTGGAGTTTCTGACAGCAGCTGTTAAAATTTTCTGTGCAGGGAAACAGCCTGTAAGAGGTACCTGCTTCCATCGCCTAACCAGTCACAACTCACTGCCTACACAGCTGTACCAACAAACTGATCATAGGGTGATCCTATACATGAAATCAGTAAAATATTCCAAGCTGAAATTAAAAGAAATTAATTCTAGGTCATTTACCTAATCCAGTTACAGCGCAGCTCCAGAAACAATTTCATGAGCACAGCCAAGGGAGCAGGAGTGTGTGAATACCCCTAAAACTATGGAGACTGTCTCTGGGGAAAAAAGGCCACTTTTGGTGGCTTTCCCAGAAACTAGTCCTTACTGAAATCATCCTCACCTCCTACCATGAAAAAACACTTGATGAGAGCCCTTAGCT
>VZTV01017002.1:6030-20309 GCA_013400875.1 Anhinga rufa | reverse complement strand
AAAAAAAAAAGGCATGCCAGAGGCCCTCCTCATGCCACTCACTCTTCAGGGCTGCATGTCCATTGTTAATAGCCAATAAAAAATTCCTTCCATAAATTTTGTGCCATTTTCAATGTCCCTCGTACTGCTGGTTGGTGGCATGCTGAAGACCGCTTCTTGCCAGAGCTTTAAATAATGCAGACACACAACTCACTCCAACTTAGATTTGACACTTTTCCTCAAGATTAAATGGGCTACTTGCAGAGACAGACAACTCACTAACTTCAAAGCTCCCTGTCTCAGCTAACAAGAAACAAATTGCTTCCCCAGTGACTCCTCTCAAGGGAGTAATGCAGGATAAACCTGCGATATTTGCATTAATTCATCCTTAAACATAAAGCAGAATAGATTCCGTTTCTTTAATATATTTTCACATTATTTAAATGGACTTGTTTTATAAAGCCAGTAACATGTTTGCTTTGGGGATATTTTGCATTTATATTTACCTTTTGGCCGACAGTTCATTTTATGGGAAGATCTGTTGGAACTAAAGCAGTTGAGGATTACAAAGATTTTAGAAAGGATTTACATCTGAGGCCACTTTCATCCTGATTTTCAGTAATGCTACTTTTCTCAGTTTAGTGACATTTAAGGATATTGGAAATCTCTTAGTGGCAGAGCGCACCAGCGATCTCGGCTGCCTGAGGAAAGCGGGGCTTTACTGCGCTTGTCCTGGTACCTGCTGCCTATAGAGAGGTTTTGATCAGCAGATATCAAAGCACTTTGGAGAGGCGCTCGGTTTCATCCTCCCATTTTTGCAGTGGTGGAAACAGATACGGGGGAGTGAAGGGAACAGTAGTGTTTGAAGGCCAGCAGAAGAAGGGTTGATTTTTTTTTTTCTTGTTTGCTCACAACAAACACTATAGATTACAAGGTGCTCGCTCACTGTCCTATCCAGTTATGTAAAAGTACTTTGAGACCATCACTAGGGTATTTCTGCGCTACCTAATCTTGTTTTGAGATTCACTGTCCAGTAACCCCCACTTACCCCTGCTGCTGGGGGAACTCTGCAGCAGAGCAGGCATTAAAAGGGACCACGTATCACCCCAATGCACAGTCAGCATCTTTTAGTTTAATCTGACGGTAAAAGTGGACTTTAGTAAAGTGCTGTCAATGGAAGGAGCCGAGGCACGATTCAGTTCTGGAGGGAAGAGTGTATGTATGCAGAAACCTGTAAGATTGTTTAAGTTCAGACATGCATCGAAGTGAAGAAAAACCTTTCTGGGGCTGAGCCGCCAGCTCCTCTTCAGGCCAAAGAGCTTCCAGGCTACAGGCACTCTCTCATAGGATTGCTGTCCTGAGAAAACAGAGCTGTTGTGCTGTTTTCATTGCTGACCTAACCCACAGCAGCAACGCTCAGTCACACAGTGTCAGCGATGACACCCCACTGCCCGCACAGCTGCATCCCTCCTAGCCTTTGTTTTATCTTCTGATTAGCTGCAAGAAATTCGCTACCACACAGAAATCAGATCGACTCACGTTGCATAGTTTGGGAACAGTATTTGTGCAAAGATTCTCTTAAGGCAGACACGAGGTTCTGTATTTTTTAATAAAGTTCACAACTGAATATTATGAAGTGCTGGGGAGCGGGGGAGGGCAATCAACACCTTGATCACTAGGTAAATGCTTTTGAGTTCTTTACTGCTTTTAAGATTTACTGTTTAGCCACTCCAATTCCTATCATGTGCAAATGTTTCCTATATTAACAGGAGAGGAGTGATTTGTGGGCAGTGAATGGGAAACAGGACATCAATTTAACGGGGCCATTTGGGGTTAGCACAAAATGACAGAACAGCAGGAAGCGGTTAAAAGCTTCCCCCTCAGCAATCAAAGCCCTGCAATTTTGAGTCTTTTCCTCCAATCAAGTAGTGTATTGATGAGAAACCAGTTCTGATAATGACCTTTGAAAGACCTCATTCCGGCCTTCTGGGGTAATTCATTTCTCTAACTATGGTGTCCTAACAGGAACTCTGTAAAAGCACATCATCTACACAATCACTTGAGCAGCATGACAAATGGCAGAAACCAAGGGTAGGAGATTTCTTTTTCCCTTACCTTGACTGACATTTTTCCCTTTGAAGGGTCCGGATCTCAGCCTGACTACGTGGGTATTGCTTTTTCCATGCGCAATCTTCCTCTCCTACCTGTCTGTCCTAGCTCATTGAAATTATCAATAGACCATCCTTACTTATTCATCAGTCCTGCTGTAACCTAATGCACTGGTTCCTTCCCGTGTTGCATATTTTAAATTTGCCTTCCAGATCATGTCACAGTCACATTTCATTCCAAGCTTTAGTTTAATTAATTTCACTTTTTTGGCAGTGCTGAAAAGAAACTCTCCTTCTTACAAAGGCAGACATGGAGAGCTGGATGCCCACTTTCCTAGGTGGGAAACAGTAGGTGTTTGCTCTCAGCCCTTGGGAGTCATATTGCATTACATGAAACTCCACCTTCAACCAGCGATGCCACGCCAGCCAGTGCAGACTGCATTACTGGAAAATGCTGGGAAGGAATCAGAACACCACAATATCTTTCAGCTGATTTTACCGACCATTCCACAACTCACCTTTAGAGCTCCAGTTTTTAGTTTTAACCCTCTGCCTTTTCCCAGTACCCCAGAGATATCCGTGATCATAGTCACTGCTTTGTTGGGGAATTCTGCTTGTAAAATGGGAACAAAAATGACTGCTGTGAACTGGTAGGAACCCCAACTTTTAAATATCTCATGTTGCCCTTAATGATTTTTGAAGCTCCTAATACCAGCTCAGAAAAGCCGTGAAATGCTGACCCAGTATGAACTCACTCTGTCAGTTCATATTTGTTCAAAACATCGGCAGGATTTATGCCAGATCCAGATCATCCATCCACCCCACAGCTGGAGGAAAGGTGACACAGAACTCGCAAAGGCTGTCCTGTGCGCCCCAGCTAATTCACCAGAAAGACATCATGTTGAGCCAATGCCTGATTCACCTCAAATCGGTATGAATAGTTGATAAGTGAATACAGCACCCTGCTACTGCTGTCCTGGGAAACACAGTGGGGGTGCAGGGAAAATTTCCTCTCCCAACTGTATCTCAGGACTCCTACCCGCTGCCAGCTCTTTGCCACCTTATTACGAGCCAACAAAGACTGCGCATTAGAGGGGTGAAGGAGAATGTTTGATATTGTAACTACAGGTTATATTTGAAAATTATTTTCCTAAGCAGGGTCAGCCAGCCTGCTCGTGCACTGGCACTGAGGAGGAAAAACAGCTTACGTAGCATATACTGTAAAGAAACTACTATATGAAGCGTGGAGGACAAAGGCAAAAACATGTATGGGCTTTTTTTCTAAGGCAGCAAAATAACTTCTCCCTTTGTAGAGTCTAGGACAGTCTTAAGCATAAACAACTTTTAAAAGGCATTTAAATAATTGTCATGACTGTATTCTTACCTTATGTCTGTTGATTCGGCTCCTGTAATGCCTGAATAGTTCTCCTGAAGCCAGTTTACTGTCTATTGTCTGTGACTGATGAGAGCTGCTATTTCTGATTAGATATTTTTCCTCTGTATTCCAGATCTTTCACCTTCATTTCTCTCCCTCAGCACCACTCCTCCCTAAGCACTAAACGTGTCTGATGCGAATACCGCCACTAGCATGCCCTGGCGGGTAGGAAGAAAAGCAAGAACATGTCACACCTCAGCTTAAGACTGCAACCAAAGGGCGATATCCTCGCATCTGGAAGTGCCTTTATATTGTGTCACCCCCACACTTTGGAAGCTCTGCAGGATTTAGTATGTCTAAGCTAAATACAGTTCCTTGGTTCTTTTATTCATAGAAAGTCCCACCTCAGAAACAAACCAGATATGCCAAGCTCTAGCTCTCTATGATTTTATTTTATTGCATCACAACTTCCTAAGAACAAGGCATGAGAGAAGAAAGCAGATGTTTCCATGTATGCTTTTAAGGTAGATGCAAGTCCCCTGCTACCTCCCCGGAGCCCACTGGGACTGCTGACTTCGTAAAGACAGAGCATGAATTAGCCTTTGCAGAATCACAACTCTTATATGCTACAAAAAAAAGTGAATTAATGCTCATTTTTCCTTTTAAGCACAACCAGCAACTGGCTGGAGAAAGCGAGGCTAGGGAACACTGAACTACATACATACACACATAAGAATTATCCTGCCCTCTCCTGCCATGCTAGGTCAGCGTTCAGCACGCGCAGGAGAGCTTGCAAGCAGCTCACCAGCGTTGGGTTGTCCCACCCTCACCCTCACTCAGCCAGTCCTTTCCACCAGGTGCCCCATGTCCCCTCAGTCTCAGCACACAGGGAATTGCTGGGCTTTGATCACAGGGAAGCCTCTGGCACAGAGCAGGAATAGGCGGCTCAGGGTAGAGGAGAGCTGGAGACCGTCCCAGAATAACAATAAAATGCAAAATGGGATTCACAGTTGTGAAAAATCACAACCACACACCATTCAGCAGCCCAGCATTAACCTGCTGTCACCGAGAGCTTTATGATACAGGATCCCAGTTCCTCGGCTCATGACATCAGCTTACTCGCAACAGCTCTGCGTCCCGGAGCTTCCCCTGCTGCCCTCGCGCAGTGGTCCCCCACTGTATTTATGCCTCCCAACGCTACATGGCTGCTGAATTGTTAAACGTGATATTCAGCACGTGGTTGCTGTCAGCATAAGGCAACATAAGGTGTTTCCCCCTCAGCGAAATGGAAACCTTTCCTCTGTACTTACCCGCAGCATCACCACTGAAGATATCTCTCCATGCAAGCCTCGCCTGTTGTTAGGCTAAACCCAGCCATGGCTATATTTGAAACAGCAATGCTCCCCAAGCAGCACTTAACATAACTGTGAAGCTTTAAAATGAGATCTAGAAAATTGCAATTGCTAATATCTGTTCAAATGTAAACCCTATTGGACCAGGATGGAGGATCCCTGAAGGCCAACTATGTTATCTTTGTCTATAGAAAACAATTAGAAGCTAATTTTAAAATGCTACAATTAAAGGCTTAATATAAATGCATTTCTGATGCTATCAACAAGCTCGGCGGACTTCAGGAAGCTTTCAAAATACCAGCGCCTTCAAGCAAAATAGCAGTTTTTGTTTTTCCTGCATGCTGAACAGACCACGGGCAATTTACACATACTTTCTGACCTTAAAAATACTTTATCCATACTATGCACCTTATGTGCTATGAATTCCATACACAGACTGTAAAAAAACTACATAAAGCCTCATACAGAGTTACTGTTCTGCCTATAGATTCATGGCTGAAGATAAAGCATACTAGTAGAAAAGCTTGGAGGCAGGCGTATAAAATCTGATGAGCAGGAGTTTTGTAAGATTTAATAGAAAGGCTTCTACCTGTATTTTAGATAATCAGATTACAGTGGGATTTCAAAATTAATTTCCCTTTCTTGGGCAGTTTTATGTTGTGTTTTGGGAATAATCACACAAATTGAACACTGCAATGAAAATCCTGGGTTTATTGAGGTCACTAGGGCAACTCCTACAGATTTCAGTTGGGCCAGGGTCTCACTCTGTGGGGAAGTCTTGGGAAGAAAATAAATTCAGACTTCTGGAAATGGAGCAGCATACCAAAAAGCTGCCTTTAAATTTTATTTTGAACACAGTCATATTGCCATGTGAGAAAGCAGCTCCTTTCATTGCCTTCAGGAAATCAGCAGGTATTCCTGCTCCCACTGATTGCTTGCAAACGTGGTAGGACAGGCTGGCTTAAGAGCCGCTGCTTTTCAGTGGTCAAATCCTGCTGGTGGGCTGAAGTCCCCACCTCACCCCTGTGCCAGGATCTCAGCTTCTACTGAGTGCTGAGCTTGGGAGGCTCAAAAAGACCCTTCTGTTTACAGCAGTCCCAGTCAGCTTCTTTAAGGAGGTACAGGCTTGTTCCTTGTCCTGGTTGTAGGATAAGCAGTCCTGCCTATCAGAAGCCAAGAAATCTTGGGTTCCTACTCCTGAGAGCTGAGCACTTGGAAGAAGCCTGTTTTAGATAGGACCCTGCCTTCATAGAGGCAGTGACTGTCAGCTCCTGAGGAGTTTCCAACTAAGGAACTAAGGAACAGAGTCCTCCTCCACCAAGCAGGATTTTACCTGTGAGACAAACAACTGAATTCAGCTCTTGGAGTCGTCTTCCTTCCAAACCCAGAAACATCCCGTCACTTTTTTCCTTTTACTTCAAACTCCTTTTTTCTGGTGTGAATACACACATGCTTCTCTGCACCACTGAACACAGTGCAAGAGACTCGCACAGCTCCAACATCAATTTCCAAACCAAGTGTCCTAGCACTTCTGTCAGATTTCAGCCAGAAACAGAGGAGACCGTGGAGGAGGATGGGACAGGCCATCCTTTATTCATCTTGTCCGCTTAGTTCTTACCTGTTTATCAGAGACACTGAGACTGCTAGCAGCACCAATCTCCTCTAACATACATAGCTGGACTGCTGCTGCTGCTGCTGTGGTCCTTCCTGCACCAAATCTCACTGGTATCTACCACACATTTAAGAGCTGGTATCATTGGTACAGAACAAGGCATAGGACAGTTCCTGTTTGAAGCCAGTTCCAAACTAATTGGAAGCACTGGACACATAGGAGGATTTGGATCAAGAATGTAGCAGTGTGGTACCAAGTATAGCAGTAAGAATTCTAGAGAAACAACTTACTAAAAGAGACAAGTTTGATGTCTGTAAACATGCCTTAATCAGAATTTTGGATGAAGTCTGAAGGTACTGTTTTTACTGGGGTAGACTTCCTCAATTAAATTTCCATGTGTCTATATCACACTGCTGAGTATTTCTTATCATTAACTAGTAATATCTGAAAGGTCTTGGAGATGGTCATCATGGAAGTGGGGCTTCAGCTTCACTGACCATAAAAGTATTTAAAATGAAGTCTCAAATCTCCTGGAAGAAAATTGTTAAGTAAGAAAATAGTCAGAATTCTGAACAATATTACATAATTAACTTTTCAGCAGAGAACAGCCTCTTGGCACTAACCATGTCCTTTATTCTGATATATCAAAGACTGAAAACCATGGCCTTTCCCGTGCCAACTGTCTTTTAGAATAAACACGAGACCCTCCCCCTTCATCTCCACATACTTAATAATATTAATAGAACATTAAAATATTAATGCTAGTAGACAAGGCCTTTCATAAAGCACATAAATGAATTCATTCACTCTAGCTCATTAGCTTAATCATCAACCTCTTTACAATGTAACTGATTAACATTTTCATTGTTCTTCCTTGTTTTTTCCTTAGACTTTTACTTCTTTGGGGATCAAAAGATGTCTGATTACATAAGCTCAACAAATATCTGTGCACAACTGTACAACAATAGAAATCACTAAAAGAGATAACTAAGTGAAGGCTTTCACAGCTTACACTTCAAAGATGCTGCAGGAAACAACCATTTAAGAACCACTTTTATTTGTATTTTTAACATGATTATACACATTCATGAGTCCAACAAGATCTGCACTGTGACATTAAAGATACAGTACAATAACATTCAACATGAGGTACTTCATATTTATATATATCTGTCCTTTATAAATAATGCTGTAAGCCTGCTAAGGTCAAACACTGCTCCAGCACAAATGGGTGCTGGGACCTGAAGTTAGCTGAGTTTATCACAACAAATTAAAAAACAAAACAAAACAAAAACAGTTCAGTGCAATAAGTATGTAGAAATGAAAATGTTTACTTAAATACTATTTTAGATATGCAGAAAGTATATTACATTATACTCTCTTATCACAGATTACCCTCACCAGGAAAATCAAACATACAAGTAGCAAAGATGGCCAGGTACGGTTTAAGACAGACTCTACAAAAGGATCTCAATCGACATTATGCTTACATTCCAGGCTGATATGGGTGATGCTTGCAAAATGTCAACCAATGTATTCAAGCTTGGCTGCTACTGCTAAACCAACCAAATCCGCATTTAGACACCTATTTAAGTGCCCCGATGTCCTAAGGTGACTGGTTCTAGTCATCATCTTATATACCAGTACTTGTCAGCATCAAGCAGTGCTCAGAATCAAGATGCGCTGTAAGCATCAAAAGGTGCTTTGAGGTGCTTATGTTTATTCAACCACATTGAAAAAATTTACATGCACCAGCTCCTAAAACCTGGAACGGACTTGGAGGAATTAAGCTAGAGGTAGCTTTCATCCTACTTTGTCAAAAAGATTTCATAACAGTAGCAAATACAAATCACAGAATCACGGAACGGTGGGGGTTGGGAGGGACCTCTGGAGATCATCTCATCCAGCCCCCCTGCGTGAGCAGCACACCTAGAGCAGGGGGCACAGGACCGCGTCCAGGCGGGGTGTGAATGGCTCCAGGGAAGGAGACTCCACAGCCTCTCTGGGAAGCTCATTTTCTACATGTTACAGCTACACAGTATTCTGATCTCCTAACTTCTGTTCCAGCCAGTCAACGTAGTAGATACCTCACCTTTATTTGCAGGTAAGTAAAAACCAAAAAATAAATTAAAAGTGAGAGCCCACGTCTAGACATACCAGTGCAGTACTCTCTGATTTGTCCCACCAGCTGAGGCACCTGATTTTTTTTCCAAACAACTCAGAATGCAGCTTGCTGCTGCAAGCAACCTGTCAATCTGATCATCACTCAGAGTAATTACATCTACATCAACCATGTGCTGTAAGAAAACTCAATCAGCTGATTAGCGTCTTTCTCTTTCAAATGTATTTAAATAAATGGAACTACTGCTCAGGTGTTGTCTAAAAGTAGATGACCATTACCTCATCACAATCTTAGATTCCTTTTCGCAGTCTCTTCAGCAACTCTTCCTCCAGTCCATACAATTATACTCTTGTCTATTTTAGGCTGCAGATCTAAATATAATTAACTGGAGGTTTTTAAAATCTCTCTGGGAGCTTTCCATGGAGTATTCTGTTTAGATTTCACTAACAGTCTGGATTATGTACATCTGTTACAAAAAAAACCCAAAACATTTTTCTATATATTTTGAGGGTATTTACATTTCAGAAAGAATGCTGCTTACACACACACATACACACACACACGTGTATGTATGTATGGATGCATATAAAACATTAAACACTAAGATGGGTGAAAAGCATAGATCTCGCAGGGCAGTTTTTTACCTGGCTCTCCTTTTATTACCTAGAGAGAAGATCTGGTCTTTGGCCATAAAGTGTTTGACGTCTATGCTCATTTTCCTTACTTCAGATGGTATTTTGGACACTGCAAAGATGTATTGGCACTTTACAATGGCCTGGGGCCAGGATTCCAACTGTCAAGAAACACTTAGAGTAATAGTATTAAACTGGTAAGAAATCATATGAGAAAAACATTTTTATTACAAAACTGACAAGTGAATTTAGGGTTATGCTGCATTAATGTGTTGATATACTACAACATTAATCTTCAGTCTGTCTAAAGAATCATTTGGTCCTCTCATTTCGTTAAAACATATACAACAAACAGAACCCACTTCAGAGATGAAATAAGAATGAGATGCTTTACAAGAGGTAGTGTCCCTCTGTGAAGCAACCGTCCCAATGCAACAGTGAAGGATTTTCTTATGTTTACATAGTACCTGTATTTCTTATCTATACTTGTTTCCTTCCCAGATAAAGGCGTCATGATCCCTAATACTTTTCCAAAAACAATACAGACATATGACAAGAAGTTTGGGGAAAAAAAAAAAGAATCAGACAAGAAAAAGTTCTGCACCACATAATCCTCTGATTGATGTGTAACCATAAGCAGTTGCAAGAGATCCAGCATTAACACATTAGAGAAGACTTCCTCCTCCTCACTGTTATCTGATGATATACACTAAGTATAGTGTGGCCACTGTTGGGAATCTTCTTGTCTTTGTCTAAATTTCCGCTGACAATTTATGGAAGTAGAAAGAAGAAATCTCATATTACAGAAAAAAGTCCAAGTCAGGATTGGTACATTCTTTTGCTCCTCTATGATCTGCCTCTACCATGTTTAGGAGGAAGAAACTCCCCGCCCCCCCTCCCCCCCCCCCCAAAACAAAAAAAAAAAAAAACAAACAAAAAAATCATCCTGCATCTGATGATAGATATTAATTCCCATTTATTTAGCAAGGGTTCAAAGAAAAGCCATTTAAATAGCAAATCAACTTCAGCATAGCAAAAACTAGGTCACGGGAGTAGAGTTTCAAGAGCTGCATATACAATTTGGACATGTGCAAGCACTTCCTTACCTTTGAGGTGGGATTCCTAGAAAATGAACTCTGAGGGTAACCTGCCAAGCCTACACCCTCCCTCACTGTAAACATGTCCACGCACTGTGGATATGGCCAGCATGCCATATAGCTCCCTGAAAGCTGCTTGCTTCTCTCCATCTTCCCCTGCAGCCATCCCCAACAGTTGGCTGCAGGAGAATCTCACAGGATGAAGGTTTAAACCTATGCTTTTTCTGCTTACAACTGGAGCACTTCTTTCAGCTCCCATGATCAAAAGCAGCTCATTATTGGAATCTCTTAAGTCTGAAGAGCAGACAGAAGA
Organism: Anhinga rufa; assembly: GCA_013400875.1. Lineage (NCBI taxonomy): Eukaryota > Metazoa > Chordata > Aves > Suliformes > Anhingidae > Anhinga > Anhinga rufa. The sequence goes on along the minus strand of VZTV01017002.1, from coordinate 9,719 downwards.
GAGAGCTATAGAATACGGCTCTTCATTTTCTATCCTTACCTCCCCAAATAATTACAAGCAGAAAGCAGGAAATGGAGAAAAAGAGAAAATGGATCAACGAAGACAGCGTTTAGTGAGATACAAGAGGGGGACATCCTCTGGTGATTAATAGGTGCATCAAAGAAAGGGTCAGTATTACCAGCAAACAGGCACCTCTCTTACAAAGCCTTTAAAACGTGCTCGTTCCTAAGAGTTTCCAGTTTAAATATTACACTTAAACTTGATCACCAATGATGCTATAAGTATAGCAAGCCAGTCACTTGCCCATAGCATTTAGTTACATGTTACCTGTACTGATCACGTATCTGCAGATAGAAAGCTAAGCGTCAGTAGGCCTGAACCAGACAGGTTCTTCATAGCAAAATGCTTTGTCTCCACACACTTTTATTCAAGCATAAAATATGAGTTCGGGAATTTGCCCTCCCTGTACCCCGGTGCCATTTGTACTGTCCGAAGAGCACTGAAACTGAACAGTCACCTTCCCACACTGAACTTCTGTCATTCCTTCTTGTCCAAAATAGCTGAGTTCGTTACCATCCAGAATCACGCTAGCTGTGTAAAAGGTGTCAGGCTCAATCTGCACTGGATATTCAAACCACACGGGAAAAGTGCTACTAGAGCCATCTGAAAAATATTTACTCAAGTTCTGGCCTAGGATAACTCCTTGTCGTTTGAGTTCAATCTTGGCACTGTACTCTGCTGATCCACAGCTGGAGCCATACAGCCCAAAGCCAGCAATAAACACTCTCTTATCAACAGCAAACTGGATGCTGTCACACCGGCCTCTGTAGCGCCACTGGTTGCTGCGGTACGCGCAGGACTGGAAACGGTGGCATCGCTGAGGAACGAGGCCTTTCCGAGGCTTGCTTACAAACTGTAACTCTGGCTTTTTGGCAGCCGTATACCAGAGGAAGATATCATTGGTTTCATTGAGAGTCAGAATCCCAGACTGAGCAGCGCCATTTGCGAAGTCGTCAAGTGCCATGGTGGGGATGCGTATCAAGTACAGAGCTTTCCCAAGGACTTTGCGCTTGTTCTCTATGGTAGCCATTAGCTCTTGTCGCTGACACTCCACTTCAGCCCAGTTCAGAGCTGCTTCGAAAACAACAATTTCTTTGGCATTCAGAGTCTCCCTTCGGAGAATGCTTTCAAGTGTCTGAAAATCAATGTCACAGAACCCCTCAGACTTCAAAGCTAGCTCAGCTTGGGCATCAATCACTTCCCAACAGCGCTGGGTCAGGTCAGGTTCCTCGAATAAGCAGCTCTGGGAAAGCAGCACACAGGCATTCTTTGCACTTAGACTTGTCTCTAGAAAGTTGACGCAGGCACGGGCAAGATGAGGGACGATATACTTCTTGGCAGCGTAAAGAGTGGCCAGTACGGTATCTGCAGCCAAATCAATTTCATCACAATATATGTATCTGAAATAAAACACATGCATGTAACACTGCCGCTTAATGCAAAAATGTAATTTGTCAACAACATCTGGAAGTTATAAACAAGGAATATTTAAATGGCTCCACATTAAAATTAAGCAGTGCTTTTGGGGAGCACTGATTAAATCCAGAAAGAAAGTACAAACCAAATTCATCACTCATGTAAGACCATAGCAGAAAAGGAGTTTAAATATAAGGTGAATAAATCTTCACTTCATTTGGGATACATGCTATGTAGACAATGGTTATGTTTATCGTCCCCCTCCAGTTCTGTCTTCCTTCCATACATGCTTTGGCTAAGGAGAGGCTATCTGCCCCAGGCAGTAGCTCCTCAAGGGCTACCTTACTTGGCTAACACAACACTCTGGAACGCGTGTTACAAAGCGGACTTGGACTGGATGTCCCATGATGGTGAATGATCATTTATTGAATTGTACCTATAAATACAGGAATGAAAACATGGAAACAAGTTTATTGGGAATAACTAGCTAGTCTAAGAATAGAAATACTATCAAAGTGTATCAGGTGCTGCCCATCTTCATAACTACTGGTGGGTTTTTTTTTGGGGGGGGGAAGAAGTTGGGGGAGGTTGTTTTGGTNTTTTTTTTTTTTTTTTAGCAGGGTGATGAAACATATAAGAAAAGGCACAGAATTTTTATTTTCAGCATCCTAGCTCTACTACCACAGTCTTTTCTCTCAGTCTCGTTGCATAAGGAAGACAAAAAGCTTTACTGCTACGCTAGTGTGGTGGAAGAGATGAAGGTGAAAATACATTTATGTGACTAAACTGCTGGGATTCATTGCTCAGAGAAATGAAGCATTGTACAGTTTGTTCTTTTTAATATCTCATGCTTCAGGGCCCCATTTGCAGCTGGTGAATGCAATGTGCTAAAATCATGCCAAATGCAATTTTACTCTTCATAGGGATAAGCAAGTCTTGATGGTTATGGTTCACAAAAGCATCTTCCTCCAGTAAAGCTGAAGTTGTATGCGACCCTGTACTAATTAAAATTTTCTAGTTAGCAGGTTTCCCAAGACAATGAATTTTTTGCAGAACGGATGTCCTTATAAAGTGGAATTAGTATCTACATTGATCTGATTATAGTTGTAAATATCTTCATTTGTATTCTTGCAGGTGTAGGGTACTATCCTCCAAGCCATACTTACAAAACATGCTCAGAGCAGATACTCTTCAAGCTATATAATAAAATCTAAGAGGTTACAGAAAAAAAGAATACTTACACAGACCCAAACCTTTTTTTTTCACCTTTATTACTTGGTTTCAGCTGGGCTATTTGTAACAACAAAGAGCACATCTATATGTCACTGGTTACAGGCTTAGCTCCTTTACTGTCCAAAAATTTTCAATGTATCAATTCATTCATTTTTATGATTCTCCTCATTGCTCTCCAACTCTTTCCTCCCTTCTATTACTTCTCTTTGCCTGCTAGTACAGCAGAGAATGATGACATCTGTTTTAAATTGAAATAGTACAAAAGTTGCTAGTTTAATATTCATGAAAGTGAAGAACTAGTATCACTGATTTACAACAGACACAGCACATATCGGCTGTCAGCAATATTCCACACTTTTCACTCTGCCAATGCACCTCGACTCTGGTCTGCAATTACTGATATTCCAGTTTCACCCTGTTCTTAAACAGAGGATTCTGCTACACCACACAGTTTGATGGTTTAGTAACACATTCATCCTGGAATAAGATGAGACCACAGTTCTAACTTCAACAGTCAAGATTAAGATATAATAAAGACACAGATTTGGTTTATCAGCTAGACTATGAATTTAACCCTATTTTAAAACTGTAGAGAACAGCCAAAGCAATTTTACTGGGAGAATCATTAGTATCTACTAGTCAAGGTATTATTTCCTATGTTACATCTGGCAATACCTCGTCTGATGTTTGTTGTCCACTATATAGCCCACTATATAGTAAAAGACAAAAAATATTTATGCTATAAGAATTCACTGTCCAGAGGGGGGAAAAAAAAACCCAAACCCAAAACCAAAAAACCAACACCCAACCCCACAAAACCAGACTCAATGTATTTTCTGACAAAGATCATGATGCATTCCTCCTGACTGCAGAAAGGAGCGTATGAAGGACAGTGCTACTTTGGAATAGGTAAAAAGTCTTCCTTCTCTAGCAATGGTATCATGAGCCTTCTGTCATCCACCCCTCACACAACACTCATG
>VZTV01016999.1:0-16855 GCA_013400875.1 Anhinga rufa | reverse complement strand
CAAGGAGAGCCGCCCGGTCACGGCAGGGCCCCGCAGGGCCAGGGCAGCGCCCGCCCGGCCGCCCCGCTGTGCGGCTCCCCGGCCGCGAGGAGCCGTGCCAGGGGAGCGGGGAGGACGCCAGGCCCGGTGCCAGCTGCTTCAGCACCCGCCTCCCCCATGCGTGCCCTCAGACGCTCACCTGACCGAGACGAACGACGGGCAGCGGGATCCTCAGCGGCTCTGCAATCGCGTGAATGATGCCATTGAAAGCGATGATGTCCCACTCCACGATCATCCTGTCATTGATCCCCTTGGCATCCTACAGCACGGGACAGAGACGGCGTCACCTGACCAGAAAGCCTCCATGTTGTTCCCTGTCTCAAAAGAGATGTGGTGAAAAGCTGTGGGTTGGTTTTTTTCTGCCTCAGCCAAGGTCAAACCTACTGCGTGCTCTGTACTGTTGCCCACTGGGAGGTCTGATACATGGAGGTCATATCCCGACTGGGACGGGATGATGGTGCCTGTTGTGAGGTTGAAGCTGAAGAGGACAACATTGCTGGATGACACGTGGAGCTTCAGTTCCTCTCCTGTCAGCGTCTGAAAAAGCAACAGGGAGCAGGGATGAGAAATGGCTGTGCTGGCCTCACCCCTTCGCTCCTACTGTGTGCAGCCCCCACCTGGCCTGAGCCCAGACATTCTCCGCAGCCACAAGGCAGCTCAATTCACGGCAACGTGGCACAAAACTACTATGCAGAGGAGGGGGGATTGCCATTCTTAGAAACAGTCAAAGCCCAGCAGGAGAAGGCTCAGAGCAACCTGACCTAAATAGCTTTTCTCAGTGAGGGGTTGGACTAGAGACCTCCAGCAGCCCCCTCTGACCTCGATTCCTCCTCCTTCCCCAGACTCTATTTCACATCACCATCACGCCAGCTTTGGTAGACTCCTGCTCTCCTCTGGGCCTCTGATAGTTCATTCCATGCGCCCTCAAGTGGCCGCTCATCCCTGCTTGCTTACTTCATTGTCTGTGAAGCCAGAATTCAGAGGGACAAAGAGAGTTTTGGGAGCGGAGTCATCAGACAAATAGATGAAAAAATCCAGTCCTTCTTCTGTGTCATTGGCAAAATCGAGCAACATCTGGAAAAGATGGGAGATCTTCCCCATCAGCACACTGCCGGCAGCTCAATGCCGCTACCTCCCCCAGCCCAGGAAACATCCCCCAGCCCTGGAAAGAAAATGCCTCTGTGTTTGTTTTCTCTACTCCGCGTGCAGACCAAACCACCACTTCTCCCTGTTACGGCCGCTCCCTCCCTCCTCATTGCCAGCTGCTGGCGTACTGAAGAACCGGGAGAGCGTTGCTTACAGAATAGAAGGTGGAGAAGTAAGCGTGGTCTGCGAGCACATCGGGGAGCTTGCCACTGCACCAATACCCATCTCCCACGAACCCATCACGGCAGGTGCAAGTCACATCTGCAAAGGAACACCAAGATGCAACTTGACTGGCCAATGCTGGCTCCACTGACCACCTCTTCCTTGTCTTCTGGATACCCCTCAGCATGTTCCCTCCTGACACGGGCATGGGGAGAGGGGGATGTGCCCTCCTGCCCGTGCCTCATGCTGCGAGGGCAGTTCTCTGCCTGCTGCCCCCACATGCCTCTTGTGCCTGACAGGACCATCCCCAGGAAATGTGCTCGTGCCACTCACCCTTCTCCCGGTAGCAGAATGCATCCCATGTCTCGCTCAGGTTGCTTCGGGAGCCATAGTCCACAATGCCCACTCGGTTAGCCCCACAGCTGGGGTTGGGGTAGGCTGTGGGGTATCCGGCTGTGCCATTGTCCAGCCAACCCACCAAGCACAGGTGGAATCCCATCTAGCAGAGGAAGATGAATGATTAGATTAAAAATAATATCTCTGGCCCAGGTTTTCTGCCTTGATGCACGCTCCCATCATGCAGCCTTATCCAACATCCCCCCAACACCTAACGGGTTGGGCGCTGCCAGAGGTCTCGACCCAGTGTGACCCTCCAGCCCTCCTGGTTTCAGGGATGTAGTTGGAGCAAACAGGGCCTGGCCGAGGGGATGAGAGGTCACCCACCCCCACAGCACGGGCTTGCTACCGCTGGCCCAGGCCTGGGGAGAAGCACTCCATGTCCCCACCCCATGAGATGGAGCCAGCCCCTGCCCTGACCTGCTGTGCTGTGGAGAGCTGCTGGAAGGTGGCCAGGGAAGCGCCTTCTGCGGCACAGGCCTTCTGAGCCTGCTCGTAAGTGAAGTCATACTTTTTTCGGGGTGACTGCAGATGAAATACACCCATAGTCTTATCTGCAAAACACCAAGGGCAGGCAGCATCAGTACACTACAGAGAGCAAGCAGCCTCCCTGGGGCGGTCGCGTGGGTCCCCAGTCTGAGCACAGACAGCACCGCCAACGGAGGCCGTGTGCTGCACGGGAGCATGTGATGTGGCCTCAAGTGAGGGCAAGGTGGGATGCAGCATGGCTTCCTCTGAGCTCCTCGCCTTCCATGAGGGAGTCAGTGCTTACTGGCAGGTTAATCCCACCAGAGGCCATCTCACATGTCACACAGGCGCAGATAAGGATGGCTCGTCCTCCCCAAATGACATGTAGGGGAAAAGGAGAATGTGAAAACCAGACCCAGCTACAGAGACGAGTCCCTGGCCCCTTGGCTGTCCCACCCTCCAGCTCACCCGAGGGGTGCCCCAGACAGAAGGAGAAGGGTGAGGGAGTGTGACCTCTCCCTGGAACATCACCCCTGGCACTGCGGGGCTGAGCACACACACCATGAAAGTGCAGGTCGGTGCAAATGGCCTCCCGATGGCACTGCCCGTTGTCTTCCAGGCACCGGTCCGTGGGGGGCACGGCCTCTTCCAGGCACTGGATCCCGTCACCAATGTAGCCCCGCTTGCACTCGCAGCGCCGCTCGTTCTGCAGCACAAAGGAAGGGTGGCATTTGTGCGAGTGCAAACACACAGATGCCAGCTGGGGATCCTTGTATCCCTATGAAGATGGGGACGAGACTTCAGAACACCTCTGCAGCCTGCTGGGACTATGACGGAGCTATGAAAGGCCACATGGGTTCTGTCCTTCCCGCACCTCCAACTGTACACAAACCAAAAAATGTCACATTGAATCCTTGTCACATGCTGTTTGAAAGACAGCTGAGCTTTAAGGTGCATGATTCTTGCACTACATCATGCTCCCAGTCCCATCTTCTGGCCTGCACTGAGCAGCTCAGGGTCCTTTGCAAAAATGGCCAGCATTGTCCTCGAAGGACCATCCCAGAGCCCCCAAAACAGTCCAGAAATGCCACAACTGACACAGCTTATGCCCCTCTGACAGAGGAATGGGGGAAAACGGCCGCAGTATAACATCACCAGGACTACCACCACATTGGGGGCATGAGCCGGCCTGGCAGTAAGGACCTGCAGGATGAGCGCAATAGCTGAGGGGACCAGAGAGGAGCGGTAGGCCTGGGGACTGCAGCGATGGGGGACACTGTCACATTGCTGTCCTCCTGCAGCCTGGAGCATGCCATTCTGCTCCACACCTGCACCGTTCCCCCAGGCACGCAGATCTCCTGGGCCTAGGGGAGGTACTCACCGGCCCGGTGCTGATGCAGTTGGCATGCTGGCTGCAGTCCCCGTTCCTACCATCCGCACACCTGTCTATGGGGTCGCAGACATAGCCGTCACCTCCGTACCCAGGAGCACAGGCACAGGAGACGTTCACACCAACCTGTGTGCACTGTGCGTGCCTAGCACACCCCCCGTTGTCTTGGCTGCACATGTCGATCACTGCAGGGATAAAAGTGTTAGATTAACTAAAACACCTCGCTAAGTGTTCTGGTGGTCTGTCTGTCCTGCCAGTCATCCCACTGATGTGGCCATCCTCCACAGAGCTGCTCAGGAGATGGTCGCCTATTTTCTTGCCATGTTGTCCGCTTTCTCCTTCGCTCACCACCCCTCCACGCCAGCCCTTGAGGCTCCCCCACTACCTGAGCACGTTCTCCCATCTCCTTCATAGTGTAGGTTGCATTCACAGAGGTTGCCGGTGCGGCAGACAGCCTGGGGGTGGCATGGTGGAGAGCAGGTGGGTGTCATGACTGAAACCAGAACACACACGGGTCAGGATGATCCAAGGGCTGCAACATGGGCACAGCTGCCATCACCAGCCCCTGCCCCAGGTTACCTGCCCCATGCTGCCCACTCTCCCCTGTGCTTTTCTGCAGATGCCTCACCCAAACCCAGCAGACTTACTCCTTCAGAAAAGCCTTAGGCCTTCAGCTCACCCTCAAGCTCTTTGTGGAGTACCTCTGAGCTCAAGGACTTGTTCATGATCAAGTGCAGCTTTCCTCCTCCTCCTCACCACCCCAACCCTTGTAAAATTCAACAGCAAGGGCCAGATCTCAGAATGAGCCCTGCCGTTGAGAGCTCTTTTTTGGAGATATTTCTGAGGGGCTGCTTGAACAATCCAGCTGCTGGGAAAGTGGCCACATAGCACCGAATCGCAGAGAACAGCGGGTGGTGGGGCTCGGCAGCCCTCACCTAGTCTGATTTCACAGCGGTCTCCAGTCCAGCCCTCGGCACAGAAGCAGAAGCCATCGCCATGCAGTCCTCCGTTGCATACACCATTCTCGGTACAGTTACACTCTGTGAGTAAAAACACTGTCACGGCATCTGCCTTGGTGGCGGTGAAAGGCCACGCTCAGACCATGGGATAGCCACGTGGCAGAAACATGGCTTGTGCGGGCAGCGCACGAAGGCAGGCACAGCACGCACACATCCCTCCTTGTTGCTACCAGCCCTGGTCCCCGGCCCTGCAACACGCACCCTTCACGGAGGAGGGGAAGCCTCTCTGCACCCATAAACCCTCATCGTTCCCCTCTTTCGGGGCATTGCTAGAGATGTATTTTTCACTCTGAGTCCCTGCAACCATACAGCCACCAAAAATGTTCCCGGAGATCCTGTAAAGCCCAGCTGGGGACGGGGGAACAGGGAACTCCCTTTTCCTTCCCTTTGCCTTTGCCTCACAGGGGCACAGGTCCCTGCTGCGCATGTCACAGGAGATGCTCTTTCTGTACAGGGTTCATCACGACTTATGGATTTGTCCCCAGCCCAAAATATGTCATAACACTTTCTGCCAGACCGGGGCGCTCCTCTGTGCATGACAAATGGGAAGGAGTTTTTGACCCCAGGCCCTCAGCACAGAAGGCCACCCAGCCTTCTCAAACTACAGCTAGGTTTGCCCAAACGGCTGCCCTGCCAAGAGCCCTCAGAGGGCCCCAGCCCCAGAGCTCTGACCTGAGCGGGACTGATGCATACGTGGCAGCGCTGATTCCCATGCTGTAAGCTGCAAAGAGGTCAGCCCAGCACCCACCCCTTCTCCAAGTAGCACCATGTGCACAAACCCTCTGCATTGTCGCCACCCCGCAGGCAGAAGCGGTCTTACCTCGGCAGTCTGGCCCATATCTGCCTGGTGCACACAGCTCACAGCTGGTCCCGATGAAAGCCTGGCTGCAGTTGCATCTCCCCGAGCCACTGATTTTGTCGTCACAGGTACCACGGTTACTGCACGGCATCTCCAGCCCTCCTGGGCACGCTGCAAATGGGGCACCTTAGTGAGGCTGCGGTGACAAAGTGACCTGGTGCTGGAGGAAAGCCACCCGCTGCCCCGTGCGGAGCCTGCACACCTGGTGCCACGTGAGCTGCTGCTTATAGGGTGCTTGGACCACAGAGCCCGCTTGGCAGCCTGGGGAGTGAGTGCTGGGGACATCCCATGACAATAAACCTTAGGAACAGGGGCAGCAGGGACAAATTTGGCATGGCTTCCTTCCTTCTGCTGCAGTGTGCTGAGTCTGTGCTGGCCCGCCCCATGCTAACCCGGCAGCAGAATCATCCGAGGATGTGAAAGCTGCCCACAGATGAAGCACAGAGGGCAGATGCCAGGGAATGGTCGAGCATCGGCAACATCTGGGGGTGAGTGGCGTGTCTGACAGCCACCCCCGGCAGCCTGTTGCCCAGGGCTCTCCATGGGGATAAATGGCTCTCCAAGGAAAGGGAATTCCCTGTTATGATACCACCCACATGCATTCCCAGGGGATCGTTCCCTGCACCCTCTACAGACTGGGGCTCCTTGCCTGGGGTTTTGCCCACCCTTCTCCAGGGAAGCGCATTCATGAATCCGTGCTGAACCCGTAATGCCACCCTCCCACAAGAGAAAGGGCCGAGGCAGGAAAGGGTCCCACGGCTCCTTACCCCGACAGTCACGGCCATAGTGGTTGGCACAGCACTGGGGGACCCACTGGGTGGAAATGCAGGTCCTCTTGCAGCCTCGTTTCAGAGGCTCCCAGTGTCTTCTGAAGGTGTCCCATGGGGAGGGTGGCCAAGATGGCCGCAACAGGGAGTTGCGGTGAAACAGAAAAGTGTTCCTCAGCAGCTGGTTTCCATAATAGTAGCAGCGCTTGGTCTCCCCCTACGAGGAAACAGGCAAAACACAGAGATCGCCACATTGGTCACTGATGTCTCACCTTGACTTTCCTTGTGCCACTCATTCAGTGTTATCACAAGTAACAGAGGCTTCCTAACATGTGATGGGGCTGGGGACAGAGGAGCCACAGACGTACTTCAGGGACATGCCAGAAGCCCAGCAGAGAGACGCAACAGGCGATGCAGTGAGAGTGGGGTACCCCCCAAAGCTGCTCACCATCTGATCCCTGGTCCATCTCCAGTGGCCAGGCTGAGCTCTGTTGCTATAAAGCACCCAGAGAAGCCCCCAGTGCTGCTGCAGGGACCCCTGCAGCTGCTGTCACCCATATCGGTTTGACCAAGCAAAGACCATTTGAGCCTCTGACCCCATGTGCTCAGCCCAGCTCCTGCCCTATGGGACCACGTTACTCGGGGCAAGGCATGGACAATGCGACTGAGCCAAGGGTCTTGCCACATGCAGGTGTGCCTTCAATTTGCTGCTGAAACACGAGGATATTATCGTCAGCCCCGTAACAGGCCTCCTTGGTGACAAAGCTGTGAGCTTTACCCGTTGAACGGAGCCAGCAGGGCAGGGTGGCTCGAAGCCACAGAGTCCGCAGCTCTTTGCAGATCCCTGTGGAGGGGAGGAAGAAATGTCACAACAACTCAGTATGTGCTTCTGCCTCTCTTGGCTGCTCAGAGCTTTGCCGAGGAACAGCAGCAAGCCCTCCCGACATCCCTCTTCGCAGGCATGGGGCTCAATAGGTGGCAGAGATCCTCATTGGCCTCATTGCAAGTGCTCACCTGCAGCTCAACAAAGATGAACTCATCACACCGAGACCCCAGATCCGGTGGCTCCAACAGCCTATTGATGCCATAAGCAATGCCCCCATTGAATTCCATGTGCCTCTGGATGATGGTGGCACCACCGTTCCCCACCAGAAGTTCCCCCTACCAGAGGAAGAAAGCAACTTGTGATCCTGGCACATCCTACATCCTGGCTGCACCACCCAAAAGTTGCCCTTTTTGGCTGCCATGGCTTCTCAATCACCCCAAGAACTCTCCAAAATCTCTGTGTTCATGTTCTTGACCACCCTTACGAATTGCCACTTTTCACAGCCATCTCTCCTAAGAAATGGCCTCTTCATGCACCACATGCTCCGTAAAGGTCATGGTACCACATGGTTGGCTTTGCAACCTGGTCATCGTGAAGTGCATGGGCAGGTACCACATGCCTCCGCACTTTCCTGCCAGCTGGCCACAAAGTTTTGAGCCTCTCTACAGGCTCAGCTGTAGCCGGGGGAATGGGGTGTCTGAGCCTGCAAACACCCCAACTCTGCGTTCACTTCCTGCTGGCGACCAACACGGAGCATCGGTTGCCCTGTGGCTATGCCCAGGGACACTTGCTCAGTGGAAAGCCGAGCCCAGCATTGCCATCACTCACCACGTGGGTTTTGCTGCAGCTGAACGAGACGGTGGAGCCATGCATGGTCCGTATGGATTCAACTTGTGGTATGTTACCAGCAACAACCTAAGAGGGAAAAAGAAGAATGGGAAGGGAGAGACAGGCAAAACTGGCAGTTTGTACTTCTAACGGGATGGTGCCTGGTAAGGACAGGGGTCAGCAGCCACACTGAGAGGGGGTGTGACGTGGCAGCATGTGAAGTGGGCGGAACAGTGTAGCTATGCTGGGTTAGTCGCAGATTCCTGAACAGTGAAAGGCCAGTGTGTGTTAGCAAAACCTGATTTTGCTCAGCCGGACTTCCCTTGTTCATCACTCCTATGGACAAGAGCCTGTTCGTGAGCCTTGCATTGACACTCTGGTGGTGATGTGGCCCACCCCAAGAAGCTGATGACGGAAGGTTTCAGCTCAGCCACACTGCACCAGAGGTTCATGATGAAGCGGTAGTTGCCTCAAATGCTCAAAGAGCTTCAGGTCTTCTCAAGACAACTAACACGCTGCATGTTCTGCAGCAGCAAAATATTTGGCAAGGTTGCTCTGGCATAGCCATAGGCAGGTGGCACCATATGTGGCCCCAGGAGGTATGAGCCTTTTTGTTGTCACATTTACCTTTATGTCCCTGATCATGTGCGCTTTGAGGTAGGACGCCAGCACGTCCCGATGCTCTCTGTGGTACAGCCACTTCTGCCTCTTCTCTGAGAGGGCGTTAAATGCAGCATCTGTGGGCCACAGCATGGTGAACGGTCTGTGCAGGGGGTCACTAACCAGTGGAAGCAGCTCTGCATCCTGTCCAAGATAAGAGGGGATACAAAGAAAAAGCCACAAGCCAAAACTGAACATGCACATGCACACACCACCTCCCCACAGAGCAGCAGGAGCCAGGTCGCTCACCTGCAGCAGCTTGCTATAAATGGTGTACCCAAAGGCCTCTGCCACTTCCGTGATATTTTGCTGCAGAGGGAAGAAAGCAAACACTCATCACCAAGAGGTCCCCCTCCAGGACCTGGAGCAGTAATGCAAGGGAGAAACCAGATAGTTAACAACTGTAGAAGCTAAACACAACAGGTTTATCTGTCATCATCATGCCATTGGATTTGGCCTGGCGAGTGCTGGCATTCAGCAGCTGCCACGTTTCTGATTCATCCTGGGTAGGCACTGCTATGGTAAGAGTTGGGATGAATTTCAGCAGTCTGTTGTGCTGTAGAGAAAATGTGTTATTTACTGTAAAATGCAGGATCTATAAGCTCCTAGCACCTGTTTGAGGACTACCAGAGAGACGTTTGCAATACCACACTGCAATCTGCTCTGCACTCGAAGAGGAGTGTGATGGTTGGCATGGGACATGATCTCCCTGCCTACATCCAGTACTGTTGTTCCCTAGCTCCTTCTGTCCCAAATATTGCTATGCCACAAATGCTGTCACCTTCACAAGCCAAATCCGTGCCCTCAGACATCCCCTACACAGCTAGGAAGAGGGAGGAAGAGCACCCCACGTGGCCTTGGGCTGAGGGTGTGGGTGGAAGGGCTTGTCAGGGACAGCACTATCAGAGCTGTTGAGAGAAAGATCCAAGTGCTGTCCTCACCGCAGCAGTTACCAGGGCACAGTCACCGCTTCGGACTTACCTGTGAGATCTTTGAGGAAATGTTACGGTCCACCAGGTCACTTGGAATGAGGATCTTGTTGATGAAATGAATGACCCCGTTCACGCCAATGATGTCACTCATGACCACTTTGGCTTCCTCATTGAGATAGATGCTATTCTGAGAGAGAAGGATGCGATGAGGTATTCCCACCCACAGCACTGCCCTATAAGCCACCTACAGGCCCCAGGCAAATCACTTGCCACAACCACAGTGGCCTTCAAATGACAGCAAAAGTGACATCCTGCCAAGTGGGACAGGGAAGGGAATTGTGGCACAGAACTACCTCTTTCACTGTGATCTTTATTTTGTGGCCAGATAAAGATGTAAGGGACTCCTGGGCTTCCAGGTCACTGGACTGCAGTTTTTGGCAACCCACCATATGGTAGCGAAGAAGGTCCCGGAGGAGACCTCTGCTCCTCCACTCCTCAAACTACAGAGAGAAAACAAAAATGAGATCACACTGGGGACACTTTTCCTTGTGGTGTGGGGGCATGCAGACCCAACGAGGGAGACCTGGATTGCCCAAGCCACCTCTGACCCATCCCTGCAGGAAAGCCAGTCCCCCCCAAAATGCAGTGAATGCACAAAACCATCTGAGAGCTTTGGGAAATTTCAACCAGCTTGGCAACACCAGTATTCAGGTCCCTTGATGGAGGACAAATGACCACATTGGCCTTGAGGAAGTGACACCTGGGACAGGTGGTCATTGGGAATTGTTCCTTTACTGGGTGGATGGGGGGGCCATGGGAAAAAGGTTAGGACTAGCGGTGTGAAGCTGGACAACGGGACCTGTGAGAGATGGTATTAGGATCTTCCATTACACCGACAGCAGAAAGCTGTTGGTCAAGAACCTGTCTGGTTCACAGGGTCATGAATAAGGATCTCTCTTCCTTCATGTCTCTGGCTGCCCAACCCCCCACTTATTGGGAGTAGAAGGAAGGGACCAATGGAGGCAGAATGGCAGGGCCTGGGGCACAGAGCAGGAATAAGAGGCCTTCATGACAGATGCCATGGAGTCTTGCTGTTACCAGCCCCTAACAGCCATGGGTAACAAAAGTCACCACACATCAGCGATTTGGCAGGGTCTCCAGTAAGGGTCTCCTTGCAACAGGAGCCGTGTCCACTCCTGTCCAGTTTGTCTCTGTAGTGAGCTGGCATCCAAACCTCTGCTCTTACACTGACGGAGAATGGGGGATGCCTTTAACTCTCTGCAGTGCAGCCCCTTTGCTTCAATTCACTGGCCAGAACAGCCCCAGAGGGGACGTTGCCATGACTGGAGCTTGCCAAACACCTGACAGTGCTTGGGATGGGAGGGCACTTACCGTTGTGGTGTTTCCTATGAGATCTGTCCGTGGGATGAAGACAGTGAAAGGCCCTGCCCCACTGAGCTCCTTGATGTTTTCCGCCTGTGGTAGAAGAGCATTTGTGGGAAGGGAAACAGAAAACATGGTTCCAGTTAGCAAGACCCTTTGCAGAAATCTCTAAGTGGAATTTACTACACAAAGACAAGGACAAAGCTGTTTGTAACCAACCAGTATCATCTTAAAGAACACAGATGCATCTTCAGTCCTTCTGAGCTCCTTAAACAAAGAGAAACAGCTGGTGTTAGCAGAGTCCCTTCCACTTGCACCTCACCAGCCAGCATGGTGACCTGCTCCTTCCACTCCAGGTCACTCTCCCACCCCAGAGAGACACCGGTTCTCCTGACACACCACAGCGACCTTTCCCTCCCTCTCTCGCCAGCACTGTGGGCACGGATGACATGGAGGCTACAAAGCAGGCAGTGACCTCTGTCTGGACCATTCACATCGCAGACGCTGCAGGATGGAAATGACAGAGAGATCAAAGCTGGCTGCTTCTGCAGCAGCTGTCTCATAGGTTTAACTGCTCTTGTGCTCATGGGACACTTCAAATGCTTCACAAAACCTCTGCTTTAACCTCACTGTGCTGCCACCACCAGTTCTGGGATGCTGTCCAGAGTGGCAGACACAGGCTTGGCCAGGAAAACTCCTCCTCCTTATCACACTAACTTTCAGTAAGAGCAGAAGCACAGAACTGAGTCCATCTCTTTTCTGCTGGCTCTGCTGTGTGGACGACAGCATTTCTTTGCCACAACCAGAAAAGCTCACCAGTTTGCCCAAGGACAGCCACTGTATTGGCAAGAGCTGTAGATAGAGTGCTGCCTTCCAGACTGGATCCCAAGTCCTGGCATGGCCGCAGGGGACACCTGCCCTGATCCCAAAGACTGGGGGAAGTGGGTTCCCTTGGGAAAAAAAAATTACTCCCATTTGCTTATAACATTAAGAAAACAGTACCCTGGAGGTCTGGCCAATGTTGCTGACAGAGCAGCAGAGTGTTCACACCATGACTCCCTTTGGAGCAGTCACTTGACTCTGATTCTCTCCCTCAGCTGGCACACCAGACACCTATGATTTATGGATAGTTTGCTTCAAAGCACCTGTCTCCACTCCTACACCACACACATGTCAATATGATACTACAGATCTGCTCACCTGCAGCTTACACTTGGAGGGGAGGGAGTGGTTTGCTGCAGGGCAGGGGGCCCAAACATGAAAGATACTGTGCATGCTTCTCACCTGATACACTTTGCCACGGCAGGTGAAGCCATCTCCGACACTGTGCCAAGAGCAGGAGCAGTTCCGAGTGCCAGGGCCCGTGTACTTGCAGAGCCCAAACAGACTACAGCCTCCGTTGTTCTAGCAAGAAAGGCATGGAGGGGCATCACCAACAATATGAATAGCCTCTTGCATGCGGGAGCTGCTAACTACATCCAGCCCAGTAGAAAGGAAACCATTCCTCCCATCTGTCTAGTGCCTTAGAATAAACCTCACCCAAATCCTCAACAGCTTTTCAGCACCAAATCCACCCATGAAACAAGACTTGCGCACCTTACTTTGGAACCCAGAGTGATGACAAAACCCATGATTCAGAGAGACATTCTGACATGGCAGTGATGCTGTGAGCACAGATTACTCTTAAGCTTTTGAGCATGCCCCACGCAAAATGGACGCAGAGAAACAAGCCCACATGCCTGCAACCCTGTGTTACTGTTTCCACACTGCTTCTCCCACAAGAGGGAGTACCAGATAGTACTTGCAGGTCACTGCAAGGCAATGGAAACCAAACACACCAGGGTATGGAAGCCAAACACACCCTTGGGTATGTGAAAAGGCAAGACAGTCAGCTCTAAACAAGCAGGCTAACCCTGTTCTTGCTGTTAACTGTTGGGAGAAAGGATGCTTCAAGGCTGTGGCCTTCACCTCTGGTTACAGCAAAATGCAGTCATACCTGTTCACACAAGTTGATGGGGTTGCAGTGGCTCACGCCATCCCCACTGTAACCAGGAAGACAGTTGCAGGCAACCTGGAGGGAGAACAGATGCTCAGTCTGAAACTTGGACTCAATTAAGAAAACCTACAGTGGCTGAGCTGGATGGAAAGCATTGTGATATAGCACCCATCGCTACATTCAAGAATAACCATGCTTGTGTTGGGAACAAATATAACCTGAGACTGCCTCCAGCCTCCAGAGAGGCCTCCAGCCTCTGGCCAACAGAAGGCATATGCTTTTGAGGAAACGGCAATCTTTTCATGCCCTTCCCAGGCAACTTTTCTATGTGGTAGGTAATAAGCACGAGGCAGCACACTGCAATGGAAAGGATTGTCTCTAAGAGAATTACACAGCTGTGACACCCTCCATAATAATGTTGCCCTGACATCCATCTTACATACTTACCTTCCCTGGGCCTGTTTTAAAGCACTCTGCGTTGGTGTGGCAGCCCCCGTTGCTTTCGAGACAGAGATCAATTTCTGCAGCAAAACAATAAGGCCACATTATTGCTGAGGGCTGCTCAAGGCGGCTGGGAATTGGTGACCTCTTTAGGTATTGGGAAGGCAACAGGGAGGACATTCCCAGCTTGGGAAACATTTTGGTGAAAAAGTGACTTGTGATAGCAAAGGAATGGGATACAACTGCAAGTTCTACTCCTGCCACACGTGGGTCTCTGAGTTGTGATAAATCTGCCCACAGAAAATCCCACACCTGCCTGGGTGTGCTTTAAAGGGTATGAGAGGACTGAATTCTCCCACAGCTCCATCTTCATCTCAGAGCACTACTGTGGGAGACTGCCCTCCTCCTCTGTCCCTGGACCTCCCTGCGACATGCATCAGGGCAAGAGACCTCTCAGGGCTCTTTTGGTTTGAGACCAAAACACTGGTCTGAGGCCATCCAGCGAGACAGGTGCCAAGGGCAGCGTGGGCTCTCTGCCCAGTTTCAGGTGGCACTGCGCTGGGACAGTGATGACCACTAATCATGCCTTGGGAGAACGCTGAGCACATACTTACAGGTATGTAAGTACACACATTCACATATGTGCATACACCTCAACAAAAAGCAGAAAGACAGTTGAATCAAGATCAGTGAGCAATTACTTGCTTTGAAATAATCACTGCATAAACAAAGTGAAAGGAGAATGGAGTTATTCAACACTTCAACCTGAAATTTTAACACTTTTAGTCTGAAATTCCCCCTTTGTACAGATGATGCCTCACTGCTATCACCAAAACATGAACTGAGCACTCACCCATGCAAAGCGTCCCGTCTCCAGCGTAGCCTTCCTTACAAAGACAGGTTCTCTCTCCTGGGGACACTTTAGTACACACAGCGTGTATGGAGCAGCCACCGTGATCGATAGTGCATGGATCTATTTCTGTGACCACAAACAAGAGAAGCAGAATCAGCTCAGAGCATCTAGGAAAGACAAACTGTGCCTGAATGATCATCTATCTTAACAAAAATCCCAACATCTTGTTAAAATCCCTTTGTCTCTTGATGAAACTGAAGGTCCTTTAAAGGCATGGGGCCTCATCCAGATCTCAGAGAGGCCAGAGCTTAAGTAACCCCCAAACTGGACTAAGAAGTCTTTCTGCCACAGCATTTGCTCACTGAGGAGTAATGGTTAGACAAGAAAAAAAAACATTTTCCTGCACAACATAAATTTTTTTTTTCTTTTTTTCCCCATCACTCATTTTCAAACAAGGGCAATACTGAAAAGAAACTGTGATATCTACCAGTGTTTTGGCTGTTAGAATTTTATCACTCTGAGTGTGTTTTTCTTCTCTATTTGCTTTTGACATAGACCAGGTTTGTATGTAGCTCTAGAGCAGTATCCTAAAATCCTAGCTCATTTTGGTACAACTGCTGCACTGCTTCTACCCGATTTTGGCATGGCCAGCTAATAGGAAGAGCATAAAATTCTAGGGAATCCCATATTCCAGGGATTGTTGGCCAAAATTATTATATCTTTGCCACCATTGCTGTGATATCAGAACTAATACAACCCAGTCAGAGCATCTCTCTCCACAAGCAACGCAAACTGCCCTGCTACACTTGCCTGCCTTTTTGTCCCTCTCTCACAGGCTCTAGCAACATCAAGAGCATCCTGTGTAAAGCTCCAGACTGGAAAACTTGTCTACCAAAGCATGGTAGAGTTCATGGTGGATGGCTTAGAGGAAAAGGATTTGAATGATCTTTCCCCTGGCAACATCATTTATTTCACAAACAAAATCCCTGTCTTTGCATACCTTCATCAGGTGTTTGCAAGCCTTTCATCTTACCCACAGTTGCTGGATGTACCTGTGCAATGGGTCCCATTCCCTGTGTATCCAGCAGAGCAGAAGCACATAGGTGGGGAATCTGCAGAGCTATTGAGGCAGCTGAAACAAGAAAGGGATAAACAATCATTGATGGCACCTCTTGATTTGCTTGGCCAGCGGGAAACACTATACAAGTCTGGCATGTGCAAGTTAGAGTTCACACTGACCGCAGGAGGAACATGCCTGTGGTTGCTGTATATTTCTTTACAGCACCAAATACTCAAGTCACACTGTCCAGGGAGCTGGCATCCAGGCACAGGCTTCACACCTTGCACAGTGCACCTGCACCATGTCCTTGTGCTTCTGCACTGTACAATGGAGATGGCTGGTACCACAAAATAGGAAACCAGATAATGGATGGAGAAGGCAGCAAGAGGGAGTCATCACAGCCCATCAGCCTATTTAATTTAATTCCGTGGCACAGGCACTCAAGGCAAATAGGGCTTATCAGTAGCTCTTTGATTTGCTCCATGAACAAGGCCAGACTTGGACTACCTTGGAGTCTCTGCTTTCACCTATCCACAAATGCAGAAGAAACTTGGAAAGAATTTATACTCAAACAGACAAAATCCTTAGGGAAAGTAGATGCGGCTTAGCACCAGAGAGTTCCCAGGAGGGAACTGACATTCATGCACCTTTAATGAGCAGGCACCTCCTCCCAGCCCTCTGTGAAGCCCTAAACACTTCTTTGTAAAACACTTAAAAACACACATGGCTTTCTCAGAAGGACCCAGCCCCTTGTCTGTACTTACTTGGCCATTTGATGGCAAGTGTTATTGCATAAGTCAATCTTGATTCCTGCAAGAGAAAATGCAAATGTTACTTGGCATTTTTAGTTTAGCACTTGCTGGAGACATTTCTGCCATCTATAGAAAAGGACTATGTAAACAGCCTCACTGCCACACTTGTGGTGCCCTGACTGATGATGGGACACGGCAGCAGTTATGCTAACTCTCACATCCTAACATGGCAGCAGGAAAACCTCAGGGGATTTATCTTCTGGCATTTTGCAATGAAGTGAATTCAATGTTCTCTGTCTGAGCTAACGGTTCAATTTGATCCTATCTGCATGACCTCCACATTGCCAGGAATCAAACAAGGACTGAAACCTTGTTAATCCAGACATACAGGGCCCTTTGGCTTTGCCCCATTCGAAGCAAAAAGATGAATTTGTTTCATGCTTTACATTTACACTAGACAGGACAGCTCTACTCAATTTCCATTTCTAAATGCCCCCCAAACACTTCACTACAAAATCAATCTGTGCGCAAACCTTTAAGATCCCAAATTATTTAGGAGTTCATGTTCCCTCCCAGCCCAACGGTATAATCATAATCCCAAATATAAGGAACAACCATCTTCAACACATTACTGTGTCACACAACGACAGACTAACTGACAACTGCAGAGCATGGCCTGAGCTCACCTAAATTAATAGATCTTGTAAGCAGAAAAAGCAACTCAGCAGACACACTGGGGCCCTTTGGAGGCTTCAAATCAAGCCCTGCCACCTTCTTAGGTGAGTAACAGGAGTCATGGTCAACCCAATCTGGCTGGGAGCTTTCATCTCTCTCCCAGGGCAAGGGGCTGATCTTGAAGTGTGTCGTGGTTTAGCCCC
>VZTV01016998.1:12545-30607 GCA_013400875.1 Anhinga rufa | reverse complement strand
TGTGATAAATGATTCAGTCCCAAACGGGATTCCAATTTAAAATTTACAATTTATTGAATAGAGGCAAGCAAACAGCGCTGCGTAGCACTGGGGATTGTTCCACCATAAGTGCTACACCGACTCAGTAAATTTCCAAAGCTTATATGCTATACAGTCATACATAGTCATAAAGTTTCTGAGAATTCATTAACATATGAAAAAGTTCAATCTGCATGCAGAATTGTCTTTTTAGTGGTCTTCAGGGTCCTCTAGTGGTCTCCAATGGTCTTCCTCACCTGTCCGATGGTTGAACTTTGGGTTTCTTTTGCCCATATATAGTCATTGAATTAGCTCATCAGTCCTTGGGCACTGGACTTCTCACAGGAGGCTGATGCTTGTTTTAACACTGTTGCCCAGAGTCTATGTTACCAATGGATTTACGAGATTATTCAAGGTCTCTTCTATTCTCTCAGGCACCAAGTGGCATTCCTCAAACGTCTAACACTATCTTTGCAAGGGAGGGAACCACCAGAGAACAAAGGTGCTTTCAGGCACTGAATCAGGGACTGTCAGGGTTTTAATCCGTTCAATAGTGAGGGGCCACATTTTGCTATGCGGCCCTAGTATATAGTTTTATATTGACACGAATCAGGTGAACATACCTCACACACCCAATCTACACCTGCCCGCTTTCTGTTTAAAACCATTGCCCCTTGTCCTGTCACTACAGGCCCTGGTAAAAAGTCTCCATCTTTCTTTATATATTGTAAGGTCTTCACGGAGCCTTCTCTTCTCTTCTCCCCAACCCTTCCAGCTTGTCAAGGTCCCTCTGGATGGCATCCCTTCCCTCACGTGAATCAACACCACCACTCAGCTCGGAGTCACCCGCAAACTTGTTGCAGGGGTACTCAATCCCACTGTCTACGCTGTTGAAGATACTAAATAGGTGCCAGTACAGACCCTCGAGGGACACCACTCCTTACTGGTTTCCACTTGGACATTGAGCCATGGACTATAGAAGTGGGAAGTGGGGAACCTCTGGAGAGGGTGGTGGACCCATAGAAGGACCCTTTTAGCTACAGGTCCAGGCACAAGGAAGCAAAGAAGACACAAAGAAAAGGGTGTGCTCGGGGAAGCACCCTTCCTTTCCCAGGCTCAAGGCTAGCCACCACCTGCCCGTCCTGCCTGTGGTCTCCACTCCCTGTGTCCTCACCACCTCATATTCAGTCCTTCCCCGTTCCTTTGGCAAGGCAGCGGGTGGCAGGTGGGGTTGGAGTTTCTGGTCTCCTCCTGCCACTCCTTGCGTCTTACTCAGCTCACCCCAGCTCCTCCGTGGGCTGCAGTCCCTTTGGGGGAGTACCTGCCTTGGTAAAACTAAATCACTTTTTCAGCCCCCAAGGGAGGACATGGGGCTGTTCCCTTGCTGCACTGCCTCAGGCTGACATGGCCAAGCCTGGGAACTACAAAGCCGCCGACGCTCTGGCTCCAGCAGCATTGTCCCCTCCATGTCCCCAGCAGGAAGCGCAGCTCTGCCTCCTGCCCATGCCACCCATCTCCACCGGCTGTGCAATCTCTCCTGCCTGGGATGCGCACCACTTATAGCAAGGCAGTTTGCAGGCAGGAGAAGGCAGCGATTGCTGTGAACCCTTCAAAACATGTTCAAATGCCAGCATATAGTACTCCTCCGTTCCTGATCCTCAGCCCTGCCTGTTTGGCAGGGACCCAAGAAAAGAGATTTAATATGCAAAATGATGCAGGCTTTAATCCTTTCAAGACTGTTTTCTCTGTCCCAGAGCATGGCGAAGGGGGGCTGGCTGGAGGGGCAGCCAGAGACAGGGTCACCCCTTGTCCAGGGACTGCCTGGCAGGTAGGCAGGCCAGCCCTGCCACAGGGTGCATGAGCTACCCAGGGGCGTGACAGCTGTTTCTGTTGTCATCCCTGGCTGCTGCCTGCTTTTGCCAAGGGCTACCTGCCCTGCCCAAAGGCTGCTCTGCGCTGGACTCACTGGCCTCGGGCAGCGGGAGCAGGTAGGACATGGCCAGTCCCAGCTCTGCTGTCCCCTTTGCGTCCCCAGCACCCCCTGCTTGGCTGGGACCAGGGGGACACAGGAGATGAGGTGCTGCCTGAGCCCCCCCTGTGCCCTAATCAAAGCTCTACACCCTTACCCTGCAGGGTGCCGCACCCCTTCCCTGGGCTTGGGGGGGATTTTGGGCAAGGGGCATTGCATGTTGGGGGGGGGCATTGCTTGCTTTCCTCTCTTGCATGCCCCTGGGGGCACAGGGCTAGGGGAGCCTCGGGGACACACTCTTGCGGGTTGGGGGTCCCTGCTGAGGGGTGGGAGGGGCTAGGCAGGGCTCTCCAGGTTCCTCCCACCCTTATGTTGGACCCTTGTCCTCTTCCAGCTCTTTGGACCCAAGTTTGCTGTGCAAGCGGCCATGCCCCCGCACCGCGCCCCATGCTCCCCCTCGGCTCCATGTCACTGGGTTGTGTCTCCAAGCTCCCTTGGGGGCTGGAGGGTGCCGAGGGGCTCTGCCCCCCACCCCGAGCAGAGGGGCAAGGCTGAGACATTTTTGGGGGAGAGGTCCCATCCCCTCCTTCAGCCTGGCTGTGGGCTGGAGGCATAGAGAAAGCGAGGCACAGCCCAGCCAAACTTTCCAGGAAGGACAGCTCGGCATTTCCCCCCACACCCTGGCTCTGCTCTCTCCGAGGCTTTTTGCTGGGAAATTAAGGCTGCGCTGGCCCCACAGGTGTGGCTCAGCCATGGCCTCCAAGCGCCACACATCCCCCCCGAAGCAGCCGGACAGCAGGGGAAAGAAAGCAAAGGGGGGAGAGGAAGATGATGCCTGGAGCTCCACCTTGGCAGCCCTGAAAACTGCCCCCAAGGAGAAGCCTCCTGCCACCATCGATGGGCTGTGCCCCCTGAGCACGGTACCAGGCGCACGGGTGAGAGCAGGGCTGGGGTACCCAGAGGTGCTGGAATGGGGGGACACAGGCAGGAGGGAGGATAGGAGTCCCAGGGCAGCCCCGCCCTGCTGATACAGGGGCAGTCCCAATTTTGCTTGTAGACTCCCCCTGTGTCCCCACTGGGACAGCTCTGCACCCCCCTCCATCCCCAAACACTGCCCAGGTGCCAGCCCAGGCTGTGCTGCTCACTCTAGGTCTACGAGGACTACAACTGCACCCTGAACCAGACCAACATCAGTGCCAACAACAACAAGTTCTACATCATCCAGCTCCTTGAGCACAATGGTGCCTACAGCATCTGGTTCCGCTGGGGCCGTGTGGTAAGTCATAGAATCATTTAGGTTGGAAAAGAACTTTAAGATCATTGAGTCCAACCATTAACATAGCACTGCCAAGTCCACCACTAAACCATGTCCCTAAGCACCACATCTATACGTCTTTTAAATACCTCCAAGGATGGTGACTCTACCACCTCTCTGGACAGCCTGTTCCAGTGCTTGGCTACTCTTTCAGTAAAGAAATTTTTCCTAATATCCAATCTAAACCTCCCCTGATGCAACTTGAGGCCGTTTCCTCTCGTCCTATCGCTTGTTACTTGGGAGAAGAGATGGACACCCACCTCCCTACAACCTCCTTTCAGGCAGCTGCAGAGAGTGATAAGGTCTCCCCTCAGCCTCCTCTTCTCCAGGCTAAACAACCCCAGTTCCCTCAACCTCTCCTCCTAAGACCTGCTCTCCAGACCCTTCCCCAGCTTTGTTGCCCTTCTCTGGACACGCTCCAGCACCTCAATGTCCTTCTTGTCCTGAGGGGCCCAAAACCAAACCCAGGATTCGAGATGCGGCCTCACCAGTGCCGAGTACAGGGGCACCATCCCTGCTCTGCTCCTGCTGGCCATCCAATTGCTGATACAAGCCAGGATGCTGTTGGCCTTCTTGGCCACCTGGGCACACTGCTGGCTCATGTTCAGCCAGCTGTCAACCAGCACCCCAGGTCAACTGAGTGGCCCTGCTATAGCCCCTTGTTGGGGGTGCTTCAAGGACTTGCCCCCACACAACAGGGTCAGTCTGGCTGGGGGACATGGCACCTTGTCACTGTGGTGACAGTGAATGGGACGCCCCAGCAAGGAGTCCTGAGGTGTCTACTTGAGCTGGAGGGACCCGCAGACTCGGTGCTAGTAGCTCAGCATGTTCCTGCTCGGTGCCCCGCAGCCCTGCCATTGCAGCCCCCCTGCTCCCAGGCTGCTCCCCCCCCAGCATGGGGAGCATGGTGGAGCAGGGATGCAGGGCAGGTCTTGATGGCTGTCATCTGCTGACAGGGTGAGGTGGGCCAGTCCAGCCTCATGTCCTCCACCTCCCTGGAGGATGCCAAGAAGGCCTTTGAGAAGAAGTTTCGGGAGAAGACCAAGAACAGCTGGGCAGCAAGGGAGAACTTTGTTGCCCAGCCTGGGAAGTACATGCTCATCGAGGTGCAACTGGAGGCTGGGCAGGACGTGGTAGTTGCCCCCAGGGTGAGTGTGCCGGGCAGCTGGGGTGTCACCGTGGTGGGGGGGTCCTCACATCCCACCCCTAGCCCACTGAGCACCAGGACATCCAAGTGGGCCAGCAGGATGGGGTGGGTTTTGGGAGGGGTCTGGGTAGGAGCTGAAACAGCCCGTGGGCAGAGATTTGGGGCTAATGGGTTGAGATGGAGTGGGAGGGCATCCCAAGTGAGAACCATGGCCATCTGGGTGGCATCGGTCATGGGAAGTAGAGACAGCGCCTGCTTTTCATGTTGCTCTGCTGCCCGGGGGCCAGGCTCTCCCCACTGAGATGGGCAGTCCTGCTGCCATGCCCCCATAACCTCCTGCAGGCTTGCAGGCAGCATGATGATGTTGGGGGTCTGCAGGTGGATGGTGTGGACAGGGACAAGGTCTGCAAGCAGCGGGTGCTGCCCTGCACCTTGGACAAAGCCACGCAGGACCTGGTGTCCCTCATCTTCAGCAGCGACATGTTCCAGGATGCCATGCAGACCATGAATATTGGTAGGAGGTGGTGGGTGGCATGGAGTGGGTCTGGGGGCTGCGCTGGGGGGTGAGGTGGGGAGATGAACAGGGCACAGGTGCCAGCAGATTTTAGAGCATCCCCGCTGATAGCCCAGCACCTGGTGTAACTGTGGACCCTTCATGCTGGGTGCCCATGTGTGCCCATGGTGATGCTGGAGGTTGTTGGAAGTAGCTGTGGAGCAAGTGGGGTGGATGGGTTCACCCACGCCATCCCCTGTCCCCCCCCGGTCAGATGTGAAGAAGATGCCACTGGGGAAACTGAGCAAGCAGCAGATTGCAAGGGGCTTTGAGGTGCTGGAGGAGCTGGAGGCAGTGCTGCAGGAGCAGCCCCCCAAGGCCGCCCGCCTGGAGGACCTCTCCTCCCACTTCTACACCATCATTCCCCATAGCTTTGGGCGGGCACGGCCACCCCCCATCAACTCCCCTGACCTGTTGCGTGCCAAGAAGGACATGCTGTTGGTGAGATGCTGGGGCACCTGGGGGGTGGCATCCCTCCCCAAGGAAGGCTCCTGCCTGTGGGGCAGGGAGGTGCCGGCAGGAGGCTGGGCTTGCCCTGGTCCCCCTGGCACGGTGCCCAGCACCAGTGGTGATGATGTCCCCGGTCTGTGCCTGCCAGGTGCTGGCCGACATTGAGATGGCACAGAGCCTGCAGGTACAGAAGGTGAAGGAGGAGGAGGAGGAAGTCATCCATCCGCTGGATCGGTATTATGCCCTGCTCTGCTGCCAGCTATCCCTGCTGGACCCAGCTTCCCGGGAATAGCAGGTGCTGCTTGTGCCACAGTGCCCTGTGACGGGGAGCAACTGTGTCAGGCCTGCAGGCACCCCAAAGGTCCCCACTGCCCCAGGGGGACCGTGGGCATTGCTGGAATGGCTGCCTGTGGTGACACTGCTTTCCTGCCTCCCTCCCTGGCAGCTGATCCAAAACTACGTGACACAGACTGGGCACAATCTCCACATCCTCAACATCTGGCAGGTGGCCCGAGACGGTGAGGTGAGAAGAAGGAGCTGCTTATCCCTGTCCCGCAGTGAGGAAGCTTTGTCTGTATTAGGGCTCTGGGCATCTCCACCCAGGGGGGATTGAGCCCAGCTGGCCAGGGGTAAATGAGTACCCGCTCCCCTGCCCCTCCAGCCTGGCACTGGGGTTCGGCTGGAGGGGTTGGGTGGCAGTCCCCCACCCCTGGTTGCACCCATGTCTCCCTCCGTGAACAGCCCTTAGCTCTGTGTCTCTCCAGGATGAGCGCTTCAAAGCCCATGACCACCTGCAGCACCGGCGTCTCCTTTGGCACGGCACCAACGTGGCGGCGGTTGCAGCCATCTTGAAGAGTGGGCTGCACATCATGCCCCACTTGGGTGGGCGCGTGGGCAAGGGCATCTACTTTGCCTCTGAGAACAGCAAGGCAGCCTGCTACGGTGAGGGTCCTGGGCCCAGAGAGTTTGTGGGAGCCCAGCTGCTTTCACATACCCCCTGCCAGGCAGCTGCTGGGCATGCCAAGCCCCTTCCCTGCCGTGGCAGCCAGTCCCTGTGTGCTGGGGTGGCCTGGGCACAACCAGATAGGAATGCCAGGGCTGGTGCCATCATCCCCATCCCCCTCTCCCATGGCAGTGGGCTGCACATCCAAGAAGGTTGGCATCATGTTCCTGGCAGAGGTGGCCCTGGGCAAGCCCTACCGCATCACCTGTGATGATCCCATGCTGTGTCAGCCGCCCACTGGCTATGACAGCGTCCTGGCCTGCGGCCAGATGGAGCTGGGTGAGCCTGGAGCAGGAGAGGCTGTGGGGTCTGTGGGCCTGGGATGGGCATGGGGTGAGGGGAGAGAGGCCAGATCTTGGGCCTGATGTGGTGGTGGGGGGTGTCTTCTCACCCAGACCCTGCGCAGGATGAGGAATTGCTGCTGGATGGCAAGACGGTGCTGGTGTGCCAGGGCAAGCCCATCCCCATGCCTACCTACAAGGACTCCTCCTTCAGCCAGGGCGAGTATGTCATCTACCAGGAAAGCCAGTGCCGGATCCGCTACCTTGTCCAGCTCCAATTCTGAGGGTGCCCAGGCACCCCATGACCCCATCCCAGCACTAGCTGGTGATGCCCACCAGCCAGGAGCACAGTGGTGTCCTGGTTTCGGCTGGGATAGAGTTAATTTTATTTGTAGTAGCTAGTATGGGGCTGCGTTTTGGATTTATGCTGAAACAGTGGTGATAATGCGGAGATGTTTTGGTTGTTGCTGAGTGGCGCTTACGCTGGTCGGGGACTTTTTCAGCTTCCCACGCTGTGCAGGGTGCGCGGGAAGCTGGGAGGGGACACGGCCCATGGCCGTGACAGCTGACCCGGGCTGGCCAGGGGGATATCCCACACCATATGGTGTCATGCTCGGTATATAAAGCTGGGGGAAGAAGAAGGAAGTGGGGTACATTGGGAGTGATGGCGTTTGTCTTCCCAAGTAACCGTTATGCGTGATGGAGCCCTGCTTTCCTGGAGATGGCTGAACACCTGCCTGCCCCTGGGAAGCAGTGAATTAATTCCTTGTTTTGCTTTGCTTGCGTGCGCGGCTCTTTCTTTCCCTATTAAACTGTTCTTATCTCAACCCATGAGTTTCCTCACTTTTACTCTTCCAATTCTCTCCCCCATCCCACCAGGGGGGATGTGAGCGAGCGGCTGCGTGGGGCTTGGCTGCTGACTGGGGCTAAATCATGACTCTCCGGCCACCCCACCTGGGGCTTGTCAAGGGACAGGCTTAGTGTAGGGGACAGAACCTGCTTAGACCAAGAATAAAAACACCGTGCCTTGTACCGAGCGGTGTCGGCACTTTCCTGCCCAGCAAGGCAGGTGCGGAGCAGGGAAGGGTGGTGGTGGGTCCCCTCAGGGACAGTGGTGGGTGGCTCTGGAGGGGCTGGAGCCTGTTGTGGCCATGTGGTGCTGGCAGCCTTCAGGTGAAAGCTGGTGGCTTTGCAAGCCAGGTGCCCTCAACACCTTAGCAAGGCACGTGGCTTGTGCCCATCACCATGGTGTCAGAGCTACAGAGGACGAGCAAGATGTGCTGCCCTGCCTGGGCATGGAGGAGCTCATCCATCATCCAGAGGGCGAGCGATTGCCTGCTGCCCTGCCCCAACCTGGTGGCCATGCCAAGCACATCTCCGTGCTTATGTGTGCCCCCCAAGCACGTGTCCGGGTCCCTGGGGTGCCAGGGAAGGGTGACTCCTGGCTGCATTACCCCAATGCCCCATGGATGCTCCAGAGCATCCATGCACCAGTGGGGAGGAGACGCTATAGTCCTGCCTGTAGGTCTGTTGCCTGAGCCCTGGGGATCTCAGGGCTGAGCTGTTCTTGCAGAAAGACCAGGCCTGGCACAGGGGGTGGCCGTGCTGGGTGGGGGACACAGGGCTCAGGGACCCTGGTCCCCCCTTCCTGAGCCCCCGCTGGCTGCTAGGACCCAGCAGCTGTCCTCGTGGGACCGCCACGAGTGCAGGCAGCGCAGGCAGCGCCCGGGAGTGACAGCTGGTGCCATCCGCAGCTGGCGGGCTGCAGGCAAACAGGATGACGAGCGGGTGACAGGGGCGCAGGGAAGGGGGAGCGTGGCCTCACGCAGGGGCTGGCAGCCCCCGTTCTGCTGCGGGAGCGACGCCGGCGAGAAGGACCCCCGTCGAGGAGGGGAGCATCACCCACATCCCCAGGAGCAAAGGTGCGCTGGGTTCCCCCCACCCACCTAGGTGTGCCCCATGGGCAGAGCAAGGAGCAGGGATGGGGCACACGGGTTCGTGCTGTCCCTCCTCGGGGTGAGGTGGTGCAGCTGGGGCAGGGGGACAGGGTGTCAGCCTGGCACGGGTGCCCACAGGTCCCAGCAGTGCCGTCGCTGGCCCAGCTGGGGACAGACCGGGAGCCAGCCCTGGGCTAGACAGGGTGCTGTGACCTCATCAGGCACCTCTCCCTACTCCAGCATCTCAGGGGGGTTCAGGTCGTCTCCGGGTTCCTCTGTGGCTCTTCCTCATTTTGGTCCTTCTCCTTCATACCCTGCTCCCCTCCCCAACAGGCAAGGAGAAGACAGTGGCCATGGTTGTGGTGGGGATTCCCTCTAAGGGATGCGGGAGAAGAGCCCTTGCTGCCCAGACACCGGAGCTGCTGGCTTAGCCCTCAGGGGGGATGGCGAGCCAAATGGGGCTGAACACCACAGACAACCTAGAGCCATTCTCCGTCCCCGAGCAATCCATCACCCAGGAGGTGGTGGGCCTCCTCTGCATGGTCCTCCTCACCCTCACTGCCCTGGTGGCCAACACCGTGGTGATGGTCGTCATTCTCAAAACCCCCCTTCTCAGGAAGTTCATCTTTGTCTGCCACCTCTGCGTGGTCGACCTCCTCTCTGCCATTTTCCTCATGCCCCTGGGGATCATCTCTAGCTCCTCCTGCTTCAACAGGGTGATCTACAGCATTGCTGAGTGCCAGGCCTTGATATTCTTGAATGTCTGCTTCATCAGTGCCTCCATCCTCACCATCTCCATCATCAGCGTGGAGCGGTACTACTACATTGTCCACCCCATGAGGTATGAGGTCAAGATGACCATCAGGCTGGCAGTGGCCGGAGTGATCTTCATTTGGGTCAAGTCTGTTCTCATCACTGTCTTGGCACTGGTAGGCTGGCCTCAAGGCAATGGGGCCACGAGTGCCAGCCGCTGCACAGTCTACTGGAGCCCTGGGGCCCACAAGAAGGTTTTTGTGATCATCTTCAGCATCATCTGCTTTGTCCTGCCCACCATCATCATCTTTGCTGTCTACTGCAGTGTCTACCGCGTGGCCCGGATGGCAACCCTCCAGCACGTGCCCGTGCCAGCACAGGCAGCTGCACCAAGACACCGATCCGACTCCATTGCCAGCCAAGTGACCATCATCACCACCAGGAACCTGCCACTGCCCAGGCTGACACCAGAGCGCTTTTTGGGAAGCAACAAGGCCATCCTCACCTTGGTCCTCATTGTGGGACAGTTCTTGTGCTGTTGGCTGCCGTTCTTTGCTTTTCACTTGCACTCCTCTGTTGCTGCTGGCACGGCGGATGGTGGGCACGGGGAGATGGTGGTCACCTGGATTGCCTACTCCTCCTTTGCCATCAATCCATTCTTCTATGGGCTGCTGAACCGCCAGATCCGGGAGGAGCTGGCCCGGCTCCGACGCAGCTGTCTCAACCGGCCGCTGGGCCAGGAACTCTGTCTTTCTGTCTCCGAGGCCTCTGTCCAGGAAAACTTCTTGCAGTTCCTCCAGAGGGCGACTTGCACGCTGGAGACCCATGCCAGCTGCATCAGCCCCAGCCCCAGGAACAGGCTGGACCAGACCAAGATGGGCTTCCCAATCCCAGGTCAGGTTCCTGAAGAGAGCAGCTGAAGAGCAGGAGGCCCTGTCCCACTGTGCTGGGCACAAGGGTGGGCAGGGGACCTGCCAGGGACCCATCGGACCTGCTTGGACCCAACCTCTTGGATTTGGAGGCGTCCTTGTTCAGATTTTGCCTCTTCTCTGAGCTTATGGTGGAAGATAGTTTCCCTGCCTGGAGAAGACAGCAGATCTGGGGAAGCCTCATCTCCCTTCTGCAGGCTGAGATTGTCTCTGGCTCCACCAGCACAGCCCAGTTGCATGGACAGGCTCTCCATGGGACACAGGAAGCCAAGGGGCTCCTACACGGTGGCAGAGGAGGGGGCTCCTCCATCTCTGTCACCCTGCTGGGACTACTCATGGCCAGTGGGAAGAGCAGAGGTCCCTCACACCCTACCTGGGAGCAATGGCCCAGCTAACACCACTAACACCAGTAACACCAGGACCCTGGGCACCCTGCTGAGCCTGGATGGATGTCATTGGAGCCCTCCATCCTTGGCTGTTTAACCCAAAACTAATGTCTGGGTGGAGGAGCTCCTGTCACCTGTGGTACTTATCAGGGGGATGGCACCCATGGGACTGGCTCTGGCTGTGTCTGTTTTTCCTGCTGGCGTGGTAGCACGTGATGCCCACGGCCATGCCCAGACGTGCCCTCTGTCCCCCCAGGCTGGCAGGGGCTGTCCCTCCAGGGGAGGATGTTGGCTGGCTGGGGGTCCATGCTGGGCTGTTTATAGACACAGCTGCCCAGCTGAAGCCCAGCCAGTGGTGCCACGTGCCAGCTGAACTGGGCTGCCAGCCAGGGGTGCACTGAGGTGGATGTGGCAGCACAGTGTGGCTGTGTGGGGCACCCCTGGGCAGCAGCAGCTGGAGGGGACCAGGAGGCACTGTACCCCTTTGGTCTCATTGCTTCTGCAGGACTTGGGGACCCTCCCATCCAGCCCCCCAGTGCAAGCAAGGGGACTGGACCCTGCTGGGAGGACACTGGAGGGGTACATCACCCCCAGCCCTCCCCCAGAGGTTCCGGGGATAGTGCTGGCACAGTGGGTTGGAGAAGCCCCTGCCCCAGTAATAACTGGGGGGCTGGGGGAGAACTGCCCCATGGCCTTGCAAACTGCCCCATGGCAAGGAAGGGGGGTCCAGGAAGACCCCCAGAGAAACTGGGGCTGAGGGCCAGCACCCCCCTGGCCACAGGGATGCCCCTCCAGCCACCACCCCGTGTCCCCACGAGCTGGGACTGCCCCTGGTGTGAGGGCATGCCTCCACCCAGGGTAGGGGATAATACTGTTTTTTTTCTTGTAAATTTTATCTTTTTATTAAACCATTGATAAGTTACAAAGGAGGAAAAAATATAGACTTATATATACAGCATTTCCAAGCCAGCAGGGACTGGCTCTTGGATTGGGTTGCTGGGAGGCAATTGCCCCAGCGTGGCCTGGGGGGGGCCATGCACCAGAGCCAGGGGATGGGGGAGCCCCGGAGAGGCCAGGCAGCCCCTCATCTAGCAGGACCCTCCTTTTGGGTGCCAGCCGGAGGGTGGGCAGGAGCGGGACAGCAGGGTGGGCAGGGCGAGTGGCAGGAGGCAGAGGTCCCAGCCTGGCACAGGGCACTGGAAGAAGGGACCCTGGGCTGGCAGGGACAGCCCCCCTACCTCATACTGGGGCACGCGGTCCCCATGCAGGAAAATCAGGGAGGGGGGCACAGCACTGCCGGGACAGGCAGCAGGCAGCGGAGCAGCCCTTTCATCCAGTGGGCATCGCCTCCGGGAAGACCCTTCCCTTCCCTGGGGTGGGGGGCAAGGGAGGCTGTCCCTGGGGAGGCCCTCCCTCCCCTCCTGGGAGGTGTCCCTGGCAGCGGGTGGCACCCTGGACCCCCTCGCCCACTCGCTGGCGGGGCTCAGTAGGGTGAGAACTTTTGCCGGTCAGCTTTCTTGGTGCCGTTGGCTGACGAGATCTTGGTCGTGTAGGTGGCAGTGCCGCCGTTGGGGCCCGCCACAGAGGATGGGGACAGCGCCAGGAAGGACACCGGCTTCAGACCGATGAAGTTGGAGAGGGAGATGGTGTAGGGGGTGCCCAGCAGGGCCGGGTGGGCTGGGGTGACAGCGGGCAGCGCTGCGCTGGAGCCGGGGGTGAGGGGCTGGGAGAAGCCCATGCCGAGGTCCACAGAGCCAGGGCCCAGTGGCCCCTGGGAGGTAGATTTGGCCGTCTCTAAGCTGGGGAAGTGAGAGAGAAGGGTGGGGTGGTGCATACCATGGTGACAGAGTGGGTCCCCCACCCCGACCTGCCCATCTCAGGATGCAGGGACCGCGTGCCCCATCCCTTGAGGCACAGGTCTCCATGGCACACCCTGGGCATCTTGCTGGGCTGAAAAGCTGGGGCTCAAACCCTGTGGGGTCCCGGGTCCTGCACCCACCATCTCAGGACCTCAAAGCACCACCCAGCTCATCCTTCCTGAGCATGCTGGGATGGTGTCCTGCACAAGCTGCATTGGGGTGCTGGGGAGGTGCCACCCTTCTCTGGCTGCCAGTGTTTCCCCCCCCAAGGCTGGCACCTACCAAGCTGTGATGAGGTACTGAGCCAGGGTGATGCTGACGGGGGACCCTGTGATGGTCACATGCCGCTCGCTGGAGCCCTCGGTCTGGTTCCCAATCTTGATGTGGGCGCCCGACATCTGCCGGATCTCACTGATCTTGCTGCCGTGCCGGCCGATGATGCAGCCGATGAGCTGGAGGAGCAGGGACTAGGGTGAGCTGGGAGCAGCTGGAGGAGCCATGCCGAGCAGGGAGCTCCCAGAGGCTCACCTGGCCACTCCCTGCACCTGGGATGAGTGGGGAGACTGAGGCAGGCACCAGAAGGGCAGGGCTCTGCTTTCCTTGGGCAGACCCTGCTTTTTGGTCTCACTCAAGCCCCACCCCCCCAGCTGGCATCACTGGGGTGCCACATCCCAAGGCTCTTCCTTGGTGTTGGCCAAGCCCTTTCTCCCTCCTGTGCCTCAGTTTCCCTTTTCTTCCAGCTGCTCCTGCCCCAGCAGCCTCGCCTGCTCCTGAGCTCTGGGGGCTGGGGCAGAGCCTCCAACTGTGTGGGGTGGCTTTGCCCCTGCAAAGCAGCTGCAGGGTGGGACACAGGGGACAAGTTGTGGTCTCCCTTGCCATTCGCGAGACCCACACGTACGTCGTTGGGCACCAGGAACTCCTGGGAGCTGCTCTGGGAGCTGGTGTCCAGGCCTGGAGGGAGAGATGGGGATGTTAGCCATGGGGGGCAGGGTCTCCAGCAGCTCTGCACCCCCACCCCAGCCCGGTACTGGGACAGTCAGTGGCCCTGGGGACAAACCTGAAATATCCATGGGGAGAGGCAGGGAGGATGGGACATGGGCACCAGTTGTAATAACTTTGTGCTGGTGCTCCCCTACTGCAGGGTTGGGGGGGCTCTGGTGGGTACAGGGCCCCCAGGAAATCAAGGATGGTCATTCTGGGGGGCAGATAGCCATGCCAGGGGGGCCAGGAGCAGAGAGGGTGCAGTGGACAGGGACCCCCTCATCAGGGCCAGGTGGCTGGGTGGGTCAGGAGGGGCACCCCACATCCCCAGCCCTGGGGGAGGCATGGGAGATGCTCACCTGGCACCATGGAGGGTGCGTGGCCCATGGAGGCGAAGGGGAGCGTGTGCCCTGACAGCTGCTGCAGCTTTGTCACCTGCCCAGGCAGCGGAAGAGGAAGGAGGCATTAGGGGTGACGGCAGAGAGTGTCCTGTCCCTGCCCGGGGCCAGACGCTGGCATCCCGGCGGGCACAGACCCGGATCCCATGGGAGCAGGGGTTGGCTTCCATGGGGACGGACTCACCTCTGCGGGAGAGACCCCACTGTACTGGCCCTGCATGGAGAAGCCCTGGTAGGGGAAGGAAGGGGCATCAGTGGGGGGGCCAGGTGAGGACCCCTGCCTCAAGCCAGCCCCCTGGGGCAGGGATGCCACCCTGAGCCCACTGGAATTGCCCCTCACCAGCAGAGGCTAGGCCCCCCAGCCACCCTGTGCCCCCATGGGGGCTGTGGCCCCTTACCTGGTTGGCAGAGAGCAGGATGGTGCCCAGGGAGAGGCCAGGGTGGTAGGGGATGGTGGCCCCCTTCGGAGGCGACTGGAGAGGGAGGTAAGGAGGTGGAGGGGATGAGAGATGAGGTCGAATGCCCCCACAGCCCCCTGGACTCCCTTTGCCCCCCCACGCCCCCAACAAGCTGGGCATGGCCCCCAGCACCACTGAGGCAGGGTGCTCTTTTGGGCTTCAGCACAGGGAGACCCCAGTGCCTGGGTCCAGGTGGGCACAGGGAGCCCTGGGGAGGGGGGGCAAGCAGTGTGTGCCCCCCTGGGCTGGGCACGGGGCTCGGCGGGTACCTCCAGGATGACGGCGCAGATCTGCCTCACGCACTGGATGATGGTGTCTGGCACCCCTGAGACAGTGACGGCCCGTTCGGTGGAGTTGGGCAGCAGGTCGCCGGCCACTTGCACCTGTGCCCCTGTGCTCTGGTGGGGGCAAAGGGAGATGCTGGGGTGCCTCAGCCACACCCCCCGGGGCTCAGCATCTCACACCTCCCCTGTTCCCTCCTTGGCCCCTGGGGACCTCTGCAGGACCTGCAGGGTGATGCTCCACTCCTGCAACATCTGCATCACCTCCCACAGCTCCCACAGGACCACGGCAGCCCCTTGAGCCAAGGGCTCCGTGTCCCCCAGGGGGAAAAGGGGAGCCCGCATCCAGGGCACCCTCAACCTCACCTCTCGAATCTCCCGAATCTTAGCTCCTGCCTTGCCGATGAGCGAGCCGCACTGGCTGGCTGGGATGACGAGGCGCAGTGTCACTGGTGCTCTGCCCACTGCTGCCCCATCACTCCCTGCTCCCAGGTCCTGCGAGGCCAGGGGGGAGATGCAGTGTTGGACCCCCATAAGCCCACAGGCATGGGCTGAGCCCTCCCGGCTCAGGGGGCACCTGGTGGGGGGAGGTGCTGCCTACCTCCTCCAGCTTGAAGGCGATCATGGAGACGGCACGGAAGACGGCATCGGTGGAGCCAGTGATGGTGGTGATGCGCTCTGGGCAGGACCCCTCTGAGATGGTGATGCGCGCGCTGCTCTGGGGATGGTGTCACACCCCGTCAGGGACATCGCGGGCCCTGAGCTTGATGTGTCCCCCCCAGGGAAGGGCTCACCAGGAGTGGCCTCGATGCCTGTGGACCTGGGCTCTCCCTCTCCCACCTGCCCCAGGCAGCCTTCCCCAGGGTGTGGCCGTGTCTCCCCTGGGTCCACCTGGGAATTGGGGTGGCCAGGGCTTGACACGTGGGAGCCACCACGTGTGGGCAGGACAGGCAGCAGGACCCGGCAGCCCCCCAGCACACCCTTACCTGCTCTCGTATCCTCTTAACAGTCTCTCCTTTCTGCGGGGAGAGGAACAGGGCAGGTGATCAGGTCCAGGGGAGCCCAGGGCTGGCAGTGCCCCAGACCCCAAATCTTACCTTGCCGATGATGCTGCCGATCTCCTGCAAAGGCAGAGATGAGGGTGGCCCCGTCAGCAGGCAGCTCCCTGCCTGCCACTTCCCTCCTCTGCCCACAGCCTGGCCAGCTGGCAAGAGGCAGGCCCTGCCCCGTGGCCACTGGGACATTGGGTGGCTTGCTGGTGACAATGGGGCATGTGAACGGGCTCCTCCCTGGCTTAGGATGTGGGAGGAAATCCTTCTGGGAATGCTGTTCCCAGGCGGATTGGGAGCAGGGGAGAAGAACAGGGCACGGCAAGGAGCTGGTGCTCCAGCATGGCCCCCCACCCGGGACACTGCTGACCCCCCCGAGCAGTGCCAAGTCCCCCAGCCGTTACCTTGCCATGCATGAGCATGCGGAGGGTCAGGGTGATGCTGAGCTCCGTCTCCTCAGGGCTGCCGCCCACACCGCTGGCTCCATCCGGCGATGCCATGGCGGGAGGGCGAGCTGAGCCTGCAGGACACAGTGGTCTCCAGAAAGGGGGAAGGCCCCAACTAACACACTTCCCCCCCCAAAAAATCTGCAATCTGCAGCCTGAAAAGCACCATGGCTGTGAAGAGGGGAAGCTGAGGCAGGGGCAGCACTGTGCTCTCCTCTGGTGGGGGAGGCTTGCATGGCCCCATGGTACCCAGGGCCCCACCAGCATCCTGCACCCCTTCCGGGAGCTCCCCAAAGGGACCTGCTGCCGGATGTCTGCAGGCAGCTGCCTTTAACCTGGCCTGCGCATGGCCCGTGGCCAGAGCTGGCACCTCCACAAAGCCAGGAGCTGGGTGGGTATTGGGGGGGAAGCAGAAACGCATGGTGAGCGTGGGTATAGGATGGGGTTCAGTTGCAGGTGCTTGCTGGGGTGGTGGCATGTGGGGTCAGGGGGGCAGAGGTGGCCCGAGTGTGTCGCAGGCTGTGCAATCCTTTCTCTTCCTCCTCCCTTCCCCCTGCCCATGCGCAAAGCCTCAGGGGAAACTGAGGCAACCTCCCTGATGAGGACTGGCAGCCTGATGTGAACCGTGGCATGATGCCCAACACACGATGCCGCTGCACCCTGTCCCTCCCGAGCACCCCAGGGCCCCCCCTGAACCTTGTGCCTGGGGGACGGGGGCGGCTGGGACCCTGCAGTGCCAGTGCAGGGCTGGGAGGAGGACAATCACCATGTGTCCGGGCACGGGTGGGCGGCTGCGGCACCGCTGGCTCCCGGCAAGCCGGGCAATGCCAAGCAGCTTTGAAACAAAGCACCCGTGTTGGGGCTGGGGCCCGTGTCTGCGGGCATGGCGGGGGGGGCGGGGGGCAGTTATTTTAGGTGCTGGCAGGATTTGCCACCGCTACAGCACATCTCCTGCATCAGGGTAATGGGGCTGGGGGGGTGGGGGGTGCAAGCCGGTCGCCCCTGTACCCAATAAGTGCTACGGATTGCACCCCTGGTGTGGTTCAGACCCTCCATCTTCACCCCACCATTACCGGGGGCTGCAGAAAGGGGGAAAGGCTGTGGAAGGGGCAATATTCCCCTTCCCGGTGGAGGGGAGCCTGAAATTGGGGGGTGGGGGTGGTACCCCCCTGTAACCGTCTTCCTCCTCCTCCTCCCAGCGTCCGGAGCCGTGCGTGGTGCCGGCGGGGGTGGGCAGCCAGCCCGGGCTCCCCGTCGCCCCGGGACCGAGGGGCAGCAGGGACCCACCAGGGACAAAAGACCCACCGGGGAGAGAAGGAGGAGGCTGGCGGTGGGGCAGGGGGGAGACGGCAGGGCCACGGGTGTCTCCCCACTGCCCCAGGCGATGCGGAGGGTCCGCGGGCGGGGGTGCTCTCCCGCAGGTGAGCCAGGCTGGCGGGGACCCCAGAGGGCCCGGTGATGGGCACAGGCCACCTGCCCCGCTCCAGGGCTGGCGTCGGGACAGCCGCGGAGCCGGGCACCGCCCGTCCTTCGGGGCACCTTCGGGTGGCAAAGGGAGGTGACGGGGGCGGGGGGACACGCACACACACACAGGAGGAAGCCCCCAGCCCGTCCCAGGGGGAACCTCTCTCCGCTCGCCCCCCCCGGCCGCCCCGAGCCCCCCGGCCCCCGCGGGAAGGGGCCTGGCGGGTGGGTACCTTTCCGTGCGCCTCGTCCCTCCGCCGCCGGCCACCCCGCTCAGTGCCACATAGTCCCCGGCGGCGCCCAGTGACACCCGGGGCAGGAACAATGAGCCGCTTGACAGGCCAGGGCCAGGCTGGCAGCCCCGGCCCCCACCCCGGTCCGCGCC
>VZTV01016987.1:0-20594 GCA_013400875.1 Anhinga rufa | reverse complement strand
AGAAGATGGAGCCAGACTCCTCTTGGAGACATCCAGTGGCAGGACTAGAGGCAATAGGCATAAACTGAAATACAGGATATTCTGTGAAAACATAAAAAATTTTTGTCACTTTGAGGGTGGTCAGACATAGGAGCAGTTTGCTCAAGAGGTGGTGGCATCTCCAACCCTGGAGACTAGATCATCTGCAGAGGTTCCTTCCAACCTCAACCGTTCTGTGATTCTGTCATTTCAACTGAACAAATAGAAGTAGTTGGAGAAAATTATTTTGTTATATTTACTCCTAATTCTGTATTAAGTCCTCATTTTTCCTCATGGATTTCTTGAATTAAAATCAAGTGTAAACTATCACTTACCCTAATATGTTCTTCTTTTAAGTTAAAAAACTTACTGTTTTTTAACAAGTTCCTTCTTAGTAGAATCTCGTAATAAATAAGTGGAGCGGGCCTTTTAAGTACTTATATTTTAACCTTATGTGTAACTTAATGAATTATGGTATACAGGAAATAAATAGTCCTTGTGTTGCAAGTAATCTCAATTAGGTTTTAAAGTGACCTTGATTTCAGATGTATTAAATTGGTCTCCTAAATTAAGTATCTATAAATAATGCACATTTGTTGTTCAGAGAAATAATTCATTTAGTTTCCCGCATTAAAAAGGAATCTGTAATGGTCATTACTCTCTTAAGACAAAATACATACAGTCTTAATTTACATGACCAAATTTCTAATACCCTTTAAAAGCCTAACATTATTTATGTGAACACTTAATTTTTTTCAACTGTAAGCTAAGACATGTAACATTGTGCAATGAGATTGAAATACAGTTCAACAGGAAAGAGCATATTTTAGAGCTTATAATGCAAACCAGCCGCAAAAGGAGTTTTGAATTCCTACAGGTTGCACACATTTGCTCACTACTTCAGGTAAGCCAGTGGAGGACCATATACAGAATTGCACAAAATCACGTTACTTCAGAATAAGACCAAGTGTGTGTAGATTTTGTCTCCTGCTAGTGACTTAGTGTGCTGTTTGTAAGTAGCACACGCTGCAGTCCTTCTCTGTATTTATTTATTTATTGGTCATGGCTTTCAGGAGTAGTCAGAGAACCTATATGTTCTAGCTATTAGTATCCAAAAATTTGATGACCTGAGAAATATTTAACTCTCATTTTTAAACCTGATTTCAGTTTAATAATTCTCAGGTCTGTATTGAGAGTGATTCCCTGAGGGGTCTGAATATGTAATTTATATTAAGAGCTCTGAACTTTTCACAGCTCACATTATAATACTGACTGTGAGAAGTGTTTTGACATTTCATTTTTTGCAAACTTGTGTGGTGCTCAGGTGCTAGTTTTGAGATCATTCTTCTGACATATTGTGCAGGCTCCAAGAGAGATGCTTTAGAGGAACAGGCTGCACAATCTGTGCACTGTGCAATCGGGTCTGGCTCAATATTTGATTAATACTTTTGCTTGGCTGAGAGGGCAAGTGGAGCTTGTTTGCATATGCTGCGTATCCATTCCCCGAGTTACAAGCTGACCTTCTCCATCAGAAAAGTGTTGTGTGCAGGTGTGAAACTAGATGTGTACTTTTCTTTCCTTAAGCAAAATACGATGTGAAGCGTCAGCTTTTTGCTGCTTTGTAGAATGCTGGATATTGGACTTTGCAAATGCTTAGCTCCTCCAAATATCAAACTTGAGCGTTCTGCTATTGGAAACTCAGTTTTACTTGTCACTAGCTCGGCACATCAGTCTAATTGCGTATTGCTTCAGTGCTCCCAGGAGGTTCTCTGCTCCCTGTCAAAGCCAAAGCTTGGCTTTTCTGTATAAGCTGCTGCTCTTTCTTCAGGCTTTGGACTCCCAGCTGCGACTTTTCTAACTCATCTGAAGGAGAACCAAAGGTTCACTTGTTAGTGAATTGAAAATTAAATTGTTCAGAAACTGAAATCAGTGGTGAAATGGCTGATGTGATTGTCCAAAGTGAAAGAAGTAAGAAGATTGAATATATTTTGAAATAATAATTAAACATGTGCAAATGAAAGACAAAACCTCTAGGATAAAATGCTATCATCATTAAAATCAGTTAGAGATTTGCCTTTGATTTCCAAAGAGTTTTGCTTTTACTACTCATCTTAGTCTGTGCATATGTTTTTAACTTATTTTACAGAGGTGATTTCTGAACTGTGTATATGTATAGCTGATATTTTACATGCGGAGCCAGCAAAATAACACCATTATCAAGTAGGGTTGCACTAACATGTATTTCTACATAGCTTGGGAAATTTTTGCCACTTTCCCACAGAGGAACTGGATATCTGGTTACACACTCACTTGTTAACTACTCTACTGATTTTAACTGGTTTAGTCCAATGAGTTTTACACTGTTAATAAAATAGTCTTGAACAACAGATATAAGCAGACGTAGTAATAACTACATAAAACATTTAGAAAAAACTGAATGCTCATGTGAGCAGAGGGTAGTCATACTGCAACTTTTTTGTTCAAAATAGAAAATAGAGTTAGATTACATTATGGGGTTTTTCTCATAAAAACTTTGACTAAACAGCTTGTTTTGAAGCATGAACTATTTTTTTATGAACTCTCGGATTTATTACTTAGTTATCATAAGAGACAAAATATGTTGTGCAACAGCTTTCAAAAAATGCATTAATACAGGGAAAATCTTGGATATTTGATAACAAAACTGAGTGTCTTGGGACTGTATTTCTGTCAGGCTGCCAAGTTTTTTAGGCCTCTAAACTTAGTATGTTAATGCCATGCTGGAGCTAGGCATGGATTCTGCAGAAAAGCAACAAAAGCATTCTGTGCTTCAGCATCTTGTATTACTATATATTATAATTAGTATAAATATAGTATATTATATAGATAGTTATATATTTCTATCTTGTATTACTCAGCAATGTTTGCCGAAGCTCTAAGTTT
Source organism: Anhinga rufa (assembly GCA_013400875.1). NCBI lineage: Eukaryota > Metazoa > Chordata > Aves > Suliformes > Anhingidae > Anhinga > Anhinga rufa. The sequence goes on along the minus strand of VZTV01016987.1, from coordinate 17,654 downwards.
GTGGAGGCTACGTGTTAAGAGTAGCAAAAAGTCTGGTACTTTCTTTTGTTATGTAGAAGTCATTAGTAAACCTTTCCTTATTAATTGTAAGTTCATTAAAGAACAAAACTGGAAGTTAGTTGAGTGAAGGGATTTGCAAGTAGAATTTTGGAATAAGGAGTCTACTGACGCTGAGCATATTTCAAAAACTTCAACATCTGTATTTTTATATCCCATTGTAAAAACCTTGAAGACCTTCATTGTAAGTACTGCCAGACACTGTGTTACAACTACATTTCATAGTTGATATTAAGTGGAGAATTTGTTAATACAGACTGCCTGTTGGTAGGAGAAGCAGTTTCTGAAGATGACTTCATCATTACTATATATAGGAGGTGCTAAAAAATAATTAGAAAAGGGTTCACAGGAGGTCCATTGTATAGAAGGTAGTGTGTGAAATAAAGCACGGAAAACTGAGGAAATGAAATATGAAAAAAAATAATTGCCAGTCTGGCTTGATGCGAAGAAGTAGCAGTAGTACAAACATATTTAGTGTTGGAGTAATGCATCAATGGACTGTGGCTTGCGGAAAAAGACACTCGGAGAGAGGGAGCATAGCAGTAGACTGGCAGCATAAAACAAACGTTTTGTAAATATTGGCTGTTCTTAGTGAGGAAATATCTCACCAAGAGTATCGGTTAACTTTCAGATTCTTGGCAAGTTTGTTTCCAGTGCTAGAATAGCTTTTGCAGTAACCAAGCAATTTTCACTGCTAAAAGAAATGTGCATGAGCATCAGCTCTCAGATCTGTTACACACAGAGAGTTTTCTACTCCTTGTGAGACACTCTTCAGGATGCTGTAAGTTACCTAATCGCTCCATTTGGATGTGGAAATTCAGTTGCTTGTAATGGCTTTAAACAGACACTGAGAATCAGGGGTAGTTTATTATTATTTTGATAAATATTCAATATCCATTTTTATACATGGCATGGCTAGACTACCAGTGCTCTTTAGTTATGGGAATTGTCACAGGTTGTATCGCTATGTCCCTGTGCCTTTTACATACATTCTACTACTGGTACTGTTTTTTCATTATTACCATTCATTTGGTATCTTTTTTTGCAATGTTGAACAAAGTCTGAAGTGATACTTAAAATGTTATCTATAAACTGTGTAAGGCACTTCAAAAGTTATAAATGGCTTATTTTTGGTGAGAGAAAGAAATGGAAGTAGTTATCTGACATCCAGGAATGTTCATCTTTTGCTCCTGGAGAACTCTTCAACCAGCCCTACTAGTGATTATTACTAATCTAGTAGTGATCATAGCTGTAAGTTTAGGTTACTGAAGCTTCAGTATCATAGTTTAGAGGTTTGTTAGAAAACATGGAAGAGCAATATGTAGTAGTTTTTCTAAGTATCTGGGACAGAAGAAAGCCAGGAGGTGCTCATAGCCAGAGTAATTTTTTTTAATAGTTCACATTCCTCTTACTTTCGATTCCGTCATTATTTGCTTATGTCCTCCCTGGAGTTACTCCAAAATTTCATCTCCAAACCCCTCCGAGTTCAGTATGGCTCCTTTTTTGTCTTTGGACAATTCAGAAGACTTTTACCAGGGAACATTCCTGAGGACAGACTGAATTTCTGCTGCCATTATATTACTTTCATTTTACTGTTTACTAAAAGTTAACTTGTTAGGTTTGTCTCTTAATAACTGTCACACACAAGTTTACTATACAAATGATTTCCTATAGTAGAAAATAAACAAAATTCAAGCTGTCCTTTGAAATTATTTCCTGGTTAAAATCCGTAAAAAAGCGGCATAGGTCTTGTGAGGCTCCTTTGAGAGAACAGTTTAAAAAGCTACTGCTTGACATCCATTTTGACTTAAACCCAGGTAATTTAAATGTTCATTGCTATGTATATGCAACACCACACGAAAACTTTGGATATGATACTATGTTGATATAACATAATCTGCATTTTTCTACTGTATTGTCAAATTATAACATTAGTCTTTAGTTTTGTGTGTGTGTACCCTTACATTACAGATATTTTCATGTCAAAGCAACTTGTCTCATAAAACATGTTTGGTTTTAAGTGTCAAAGTGGCTCTTCCTTTTGTTCAGTAAAAGGACTTTCTAGCCCTAACAAATTAACATATCACAAAGCTTATCCCCCATTACCTAGTTCATAAAAGCAGTACCCATTATGGGAAAGTACAGGCATACGTGGATCACCCCTGCGGTGTTTTATCTTTATCTTATCATCAAAGATTCTAACTTGGCATGAAACTGGCTTTTCAAGCTTATATTCTTCTCTTTGTAATTTTATTAAAATTATGAAGAATTTTATATTCAGACATATAAAGCTTGTGTCTCATTATTCTTGACCATGGAGCTTATCTGCTCCCCTTTCATACAGAAAAAATAATCCGGTTATTTTTTGATACAGTTTTCTCCTTTTTTTAGTTGTGGCCTTCTTTTTTTTTAAATCAGAAGTGTACAGCTCTGTTGATGTCCAAGGACTGTTGAAACCCCAAGGATGATAGGAAACTTTGTCTTTTTGTGAAAACAGAGCCATGCTGTCTCCCTTCATAAGAAACCAAATTGAATGGTGTCTGAATGCTGGTTTTTGAGGACAGAACTTAAGAAATGATGAAAGACCCACAGTGAGAGCCAAGAGATGCTAGGCTTCATCCTGGTGCTGAGATGGTCACTCTCCTTCCTGATAGTAACTTTTTCTCTTTCCTGTCAACTCCTTTACTTTAGTTTTGTACTGAGAGAAAGCTTGTTGTATCTTTGAGGTGGTATGAGGCTTGGTCTATTCATGATAACTTTTTGAATCGGCTTCAGTATATCATTAAACTTAATGAGATCTTTTTCTAGAGCAAGCCAGTCTGTAGCTGATAGAACTTTTTCCTTTTTTGCTTTCTTTGATCTGAGAGGTTCTTTTCGCATACACATGGAGACATAAGGAACCACAAGTTCTGCAAGGAATGCAGTCAGATGGCACCTGAAAGATTAAGGCTCACTCATTAACTAGACAAAAAATCACATTCCTCCAAATAATTTTATGGAAGGCAGAAAGGGGGGAAACCCCACAAAAAAAAAAACCCAAACCCACAGCTGCTTGAGCCACAGGAGTCCCAGGGCCAGGTTTCTTGTGGCTGTCGGTGTTGTGTGGTTTCCAATACCCCACATCTGCTGCAGCACGAGTGCTGCAGCTTTGCCAGCTGAAGAGGAGTTTGTGCTGGTGCTTTGCTGCTGGGCTCACGGGTGTGTGTCAATGCCGCTGTGCTCATGCTGCAGCTGCGCCAAGGGTGAGAGCAGGAGGCACAAAGAGCAGTCATTCGGATCAGTCTTCTCTACAGGCCCCTTCAGATCTCTGAAAATTCATGTGTCTCTGTCAAATTCGGAAGTTACTGAAGAGGCTTAAAACTTTTTTGTTAGTTTGTTACATGCTGGTAAATGCACAGAGTGATTTGGTAGGCTTTGTTTCCTTGGACAGCTAAGCTAAAAATTAATCTTTAGCTGAAGCCCTTTTTCTTCTTTTCTGCACGCACCTAAAATAATACAAAAGGCTATGTTTCAGGGGAAAACTTGTCTTGTTTCCTTCTCAGCTGCTTGAATGTATGGCAGCCCAGGGTGTTGGAGCACACAGCCTGGGGCTGGTTGACATGAGCAAAGGCATGAGGCCTCTCAGAGTTTCCCTGAGCCAGCCTGATTGGCCTGTGTCATCCAAAACACAGCCTCCTGCTAGCTACTACGAAGAAAATTAACTCTATCCCAGCTGAAACCAGGACAGCCTGGCAGCCTTTCACAGAGGGTCTTAGAATTCTGACCTCACAATCCTAACTGGGGCAAAACAAGCTTTCAGTATTAGTCCCTTGCTACTCTTCATCACCCACCTCTACTGAGCAATGTGAACCAACTGCTTGGCTTTCTGGCGTTTTCTTGTACGTTGTCACTACTATTTAGAACACTATTTAGAATAGCAGGGTGTTGGACTAGAGGTGAATGGCTCCGTGCTCAGCCAGGTCCCTCTTCTGAAATGGTCAGGTTTGGGAATTGCTGTCCTTTAAGAGTACCTGCACGTTTTTGTCTTTCGCAGAAAAGAATTCTGTGCCAACCACCACCATGTTGTAAGTATCTGAAATCATCAGCCCTAAAGAAATCGGTTTGGGTGTTTGATTCTGATCAGAAACTTCCTCTATAAATGTCTGGTTCCTGCTGGATAAAGTCAGAATTTCTGATCCCTGTTCCTACTTTGCTGTTTGCTCTCACTACAGAATGATATAGGCACCTGCTGTCTCCTATTCAAGTTATGCTGTCGTAGGTTTTGGGTTGTGTTTTTTTGTGATGAGAATTTGGATTTGTATTACTGCAATAGTGGCACAGGCATCTGTCTGTTTAGTACCTTTACAAATACTCATTAAATAATGCCAAATTTGCCAGCTCCCTATACTTAGAAAAGTGCCAAGTGTGGCAATTAGCTAACTTTAAGATTTTTTTTTTTGGTCAAAATTCATAAATAGCTGATACCAGAATACTTCTGAAGATAAATACTAGTTTAAGAAATCATGTAACAGCAAGTTTTTCTATGATTAAACTGTTCTTCGGGGCTTCCTTTTCAAAAGGCATGTCTGCTGTTTTTAGCTGGGTTTGACATTATTTCTAATTACCGAAGTCTTTAGGCTAAATGAGCTGGTGAAAGTCGCCTCGTAGCTATATGTTTGAAATTTTCAAAATTAGTGCATCTGTGTAAGTTTCTAATTGGTCAGTGTTAAAAATTGATGACGGTGGTGATCTTTCCAGCCTACTTACTTTCACTTAAAAATATTAAGAATATTTGTTAAGGTGCTTTGTGTTTTTGTGCTTGTCTCTTTGTCAAGTATGGTAGACAGTTTTAGTACAGATTTGCAGGAGCTGGAGAAAGCTTTCCAGCAAATATTTTAGAACTATGCTGTGACACTTTATGCTATTTTTCTCTAAATAAGAAGAATGCTAAAGATATATCTGTAATCAAAACCGATAGGAAATTAAGTAAGATGGCTGTTCTAGGCCTATTAGGCAATATTTGCATATACTTTCAATCTGATAGTCTGGTTTTTGAGTCTTGTTATAAGAAAAATAATTATCTTTTTTTTTCCTCCTGTAACTGATCAGTTTTGGTGTTTTAACTTTAGGTTTCAGTTTGATTTAAAGGAAGTCTTGACTGGTACCTATAGGCTGAGTCTTTTAAGAAATTAGTTTTCATGTTTTAATGCTCATTTTGGAATTTTCCTTGCTGTGATTCATTTATTTCTACTACTCAGTAGTTGAAGTAAAATTGCATAGTGATCTGTGGATACAGAAATACAGAAAAAGAGGGTATACTGATGTGCTGAGGTATTAAAAAGAATAATCAGCTGTGTCTTTATTTGCATATTGAACTTTTATACCTGAACTAAAAATGTGTCCCGGGCTGAAGACCAGATTTCCAGCACTTCTTGTTGCACTGCAAATGTGGTAATGAGAAAAGCAACCAAAAGTTTAATGTTGATTAAGAATTTGTTGTGAATACATTATCTTTATGCAAATATCTTTTCCAAAGACAATGTTATATGAAAACTTTTCCATCAGCTTCCTTACTTAGCCTTCTTCTATCTTATAAGTAAAAATGAAAGTTTTATTGGGGGAATTCCTAGAATTTTGCTGCTTTTCTTTAATCTGTCTGTTTCTAACTTTGTGTATAGTTCATTATTTTCTTCCAGTTGCTGACTGAAAGTAAAATCCAAAAATTCAAAGCTAACTGGTTTCATGGACTGACCCTTAAGACCTCTCTGATGACAAGTAGTAACTTCTCATTCATCCTCAAGAAGCTGGCACTTGATTCTGCTGGAGGCTGCCTGAGAGCTAGGTGCTCATTGTCCCGTTAGAATGCCTGCCCATGGGCACATCATTCTGTCGTATTTGATCCCAGTGATCAGTGAGGTTGCAATATGAGAGTCCTTCAGCCCCTGTACCGAGGAATAGCCATCAGAAATGCATTCTGCATACACATAGTTTATCAGCACCTTGCCTTCAGAGTGATTGAAGTACCTGGCCACTGTTGTGTTGCTTGGTAAGACTCTGTGTGAGTCTCCTAGGTGGAAATGGTTCCTAGGACTGGAAGATCATTTCTGTGTAGGTGGACTTAATGTGATGGGCTGTGTATTCAAAAATGCCAGGCTTGAAAAAAGAAAAGCAGATCTGAGAGCTGAATGACTTTCTCACACACCTAATATATGTTTTTAATAACAAGGGTAAGAAATGCTTTGTCTGGCTTGTCTTATTTTAATCAACCTGTAAGAAACATGAAAATACAGAACAGCTGAGATTTGTCTTTAAACCAAGCGTTCTTCTATAATCTGTAGATGTTAGAGGTAGTGATAGTCCATAACTTTTCAGCACAGTAGTAATTAGCACTCAGTGTATATATTATATCCATGAAGTCTGCGTTGAGTTTTCTGATGCAAAAAACCCAACAACCCTGTCTTCAGTGTCTTTGTTTTTGTTACTTAATGTTTTAAGCAGTAGCTAACATGAATTTTTCTGTCTGGTACTCTATATTCAGACAGCTTTTGCATTAAGCCTGTAGCCCCAGGAAAATGGCCCTATAATTTTTGAAATTAAGCAATCATTTCAGTTACTTAAGAGCTGCTAAAACAGAAGAAACTTGAGATCGTGCTATGGAGATGATTCTGCCACTGCTGTTTCAAAACTGTGCCTTGTAAAGCAATATAATCTGCATATAAACCCCTAAGTGCAGGCATGAAAATTAGTTGTGTAGGTGGTACTCTGTAAACTAGACCAGCTGTTAGGCTATAAAGGTAAAAAGGACAAACACTGGTTGGCTGAATTTGGTTTTCTGTTTCATTTATTGCTGCAGAGCAGTACTTGGTACTAAGACTCAAGCAAGGTACAAGGACCGTTCCTAGTTCTATTTTTGTTCAGATTTGAAAAACAAAATATTTTCTGAGATTTATGGGATCCCTTCCCACTTCATAGATACAGAAATCAAGAAAATGCCCTTGAGATGGCAGATAGTTTGATGTCAAAATAATGCTCACAGTTCTGTACCTCATATTTGAGGTCACACTAAGGACCTCCAAGGCTCCTTGTAAATTGTGCCTTATGGAATTGAAAAGTGATTATATGCTATTTAACATTCAGAGTAAAATCTTGTTTCAGTCTTGAACTGTGAGTTCAGTAATAAAGATGTACTTTTAATGGCTGAGCTGAACTTGAAAAAAATTACTATGTCATGCATTTCACTGGGGTTCACCTTCTTGCTTGTTACCTGCTCTGGCAGATAGACTGCTGTCTGTCTGTAAGACTGCTGTCTATGTCTCCTTGCTTTTTCCATATAACTAGCATCTATTTAGTAGAAATCATTAGCATGGCGACCTTGCCTCACTTTTCTAATGCAATATGACACATTTTGTCCTTTGGTTCCTAGACTGATTTACTCATTACACTTTCTTCCAGATATTAAGGCTATGCCCATAAAATGGTATGTGAAAATCATTCAAAGAAATATGAGTGACCATATATCACACTCATCTATGTCTTCATGGTCACTGAGTAGTAGCTGGAGTCATCTGGGACCTTTGTTATTGAAGGCAGTCAGGGGTGCCTTTTGGGCACAATCTGTTACTGACTTAAGGAACATAATAGTTTGGCTGGTATTCAAGAAACCGCTGATTGACACACAGCCTCTCTAACTGTTGCCTGCTGTCTAGTTTCTCTCATTATAACTTAATAAGAAGGCAACTATGAACATTCACCAGATTGCTTTGCCTGCATTCAGTGTCTTGGACATTGACTTTTCAGGCCAGAATATATAATAATTTATCAAATCTGAAAGGGTAGCACCTACACTGAACACAGAATTATGCCCCTGTGCCACTTACTGTGTCAGAACCCTCAGAGATTTCTGCAAACAAGATTGCACAGATGTTTTTTTCCTACCAGGCTGTCCTGAAAGGCTCATGGTCTGGGTAACTATAGGTCTGAGAACATAGTTAGTTAGTTAGTTGGTTAGTTAGTTACATGCAGTGTTACACATTGTTTAATGTTTTTCCATCAGCTGTGTGAAGTCATTAACAGCATTCAAGTTACAGGCTCAAGTGCCAGGAACACCTGTCTGCCATTCAAACCTTCACCGTCTTTATTTCAAGCATAAGTTTCCCTATTGTCCCGTTTTTGGAGTGAGCACTTGAGATGAGTGGCAGAAGCTCAATGTGTTAGAAATGAGTATGGTGCTAGGAAAGTTTTGAAGAAATTACCAGAGTAACAGCAAGTTCTTTGAAATATTTTCATTGAAAGCTACCGTTAGGCTGTCATCAACATGGTCCTCAGACTTACTATCATTCTAAGCTTCATTGCTTCTAGTTGGCATCTGAATGCTAGAAGTTTCATCCCGCAGACTGTTGGATTGGATATGACCCTGGTAACTCCTGGGTTTGATTAATGGAAAGCATTTCATTTGGAACGAAACATAATAATTAGCCCCTTAAGCGAGTTTTTCAATTTGCCTTTTCTTCTCTAGAATAGAAAGCAAAATGTTTAGAAGCAAAATATTGTATCCAAAATTATTTTCTTAACAGCATAAAACCTTTGAAGAAGTTCTCCTTTTCTGCAGTGGATATTAGGAATTTCTGTGCAGCTTACACTAGATATTTGTCCAAAGGAGCAATGCAGCTCATCGGGGGTTAGTGCTTCATCACTTGGAGAGGCTTAAGAGTAGATAGGATCGACAACTTGCCTCTTAACTTTCATAAGCTTTTCATTTTACATAAATTGTTACTTTGTTTTTCTTTCACCACTGTTTGAGGAGTTTGATTCTTTATGGACATATTCAGCAGAGTAGTAGGGCAATCGCCTTGAATGCCGTCATGAGGAAGCCTGTTCTGTGCATTAGAAAATGACATGGCCTGCCATGACAAGTGATACGTTTGTTGTTTGTAAATCAACATGCAAAGCAACTTTAGAAACCAGTCACTTCAGCATTGTGCCTCCAGCTGAACATCCAGGCATGAGACTGAACTGTGGCAGTCAAGACTACATCAGCATTTAGTAGGTACTGGAGGGTGTTGAGGATTTTGCTCTTTTACAGTTGGTTCAGCCCCTCCAGCCTATGTTGATAACTAAAATTTATACCATCAAAAATGAAACTGCTATAGAAACAGTTATATCCTGGCAAAAGAAGGCTGCTTTATTTCTTGGTCAGTGCCTAGTAGGCCCAAGGCAGTTCAGCACAGCCCCTAATTTTCTCTTTCCTATTCTTTGATTTATACAGTAAACCTGTCACTGTAAAGTGTAAGTGCTTTCTAGTGTAAGATTGATAACGGCAGTGAGGTGGTTACTTTGTATAAACTTTGCCCCAGGATTATTTGGGTCATGTGACTATTAATACTAAAAAATGTAATTCTTACAGTGGAAAGGGGTTTTAAGAAAGGAAATTTTGTGCTATTTCTGAAGATGTCAGACTCAGCATTCGCTTAACTGAAGTTGGATCCCAACAAATGGCATTTTCTCTCCAACTCATACTGTTTTTCATGATTTACCATAGGATGCAGTTGTTGCTTAGATCTTCAATGAGGTCTATCATTATAAAAGTTCAGGTTGCTGTTTAATTTTTTGATTGCTTTGAAAATCAGTCTTAAAAACTCAAAAAATGTTGAAGTTTTTATGAAATGGTAGAAAGCCCTATGAATGGATCCTGGCATGTTTTTGGAAGTCTAAGCAAATGAGAAGATAAAGAATTTCACTTTGAAATAGCAGCATTCTGTGGTAGTTCCTAATACCTTAATTAGGAAGCAGTCGGTTAGTCCTATAATGTGAACAAATCTGATGATTAGTAACATATTGGCCTTACAAGTCCTCAAGTTTAGTTAATTTCTGCTCTTTGCAAACTTTTTCTACCATTGCTACCATTTCACCATCAGTGGTAGGCGGTGACAGATCTTACTCTCTAACTTTTTCTCAATCTCTCAGCACTTCTACTTCTGTCTTGGTTTAGCTTTCAATGGTTGTTTTCCACCCATGATCTCTGGAAAGTTTCTAGTAGGCATGAGAGACATCTTGTCAATAAGAACAGGTCATTGCTTCTGGTCTTCTGTATTCTTTAGCTTGTTCCCCTCAGTCTTGAACAATGAGGTCAGCCTGTCTTAGCTGTTTAAAACGTTCTGAAAGCCTTCTTCCTTTTCAGACAGCAGCAAGATTATTTAGGTGATATAGACAGTTCTGAAACTGCTGCTAGCAGATGAATACCACACTCTGTCCACCAATCAAGAAGGCAAAATGGAATGACTTTTACCATATGAGCATTGCAGAGTCTGTCATATGTAATACTGTATGGGTTCAGTTCTCTTTGACTGGTAGGCTGTCGGGAGAGTAGCATATGCAGTTTCACCTTGCTACTCTGCTTTTGAGCCCCTAGCTCACTGGGGATGGAGTAAGTGATACTGGTTTTGCTTAATGACCTCTGGCCATGAAGTAGAATGCATTGTGTAACATTACTGCTTCTTTGTACAGCTCTGCTGTTCTAATTAGTTGGAGTAGTTTTGATGTGGATGGTTTTTGTATCAGAATATATTGGGAAAACAGGAGTGGAAAAAATATCTTCCTGTTCCAATAAGCAATGTCAGCTATTTCCCCATCAAAACTCATCTTTTCTGATTGATGCTTTTCTAGCTTGTTCTTAACAGCTTCCAGTGATAGAGATGCTTTGGAGTCCTGTGCAGAGCTGGAGGTCTACATTGGATGTTTTAGGGCTAATGTGTTATTTGCCTTCTGGGGGTGATGGAGTGGTGGTGTGTGTTTGGTTGGTTTGAGTCTGGGGGGGCAACATGGTAAGTCTGAATATGCTTACATTGTGTGTGCTGCCTTGATGAGAAACTTGTGTTTAAGCCCAGACCTGGTTGAAATGAAAGCATTCCATTTCCCTGTCTTGCTGGTATTCCACAGTCAACAGGACATTAGGAAAGCTGAGGCAAGCTTGTATTCAGTTCTTCATACAACTAAGCTGTTTGAAATACACTTCTTATTGCTTTTGTAATTGTTTTTCCCTCCCTGCCTTAAGCTTTTACTATTGGAAAATACCTACTCCTCAAACTTACCAGTACTAATTTGCCACTTTCTCTTGAAATATAAAAACAAGGTTTCCTTATATCTTTAGATAATATTAGCTAAAATGTGGCAGTAAAGTGACAGTGAACAGTTATGCAAAAGACAAGAACTACTGATTATTGTTAGTGAAGGCTGGATAAAGAGAAATCCATCATAGCTTGAGATTCTTGACAGCAGAACGGACGCCTAGCCAGCAGTTCCCTGCCCTGTATTTTTGTAGTTTGTTTCTTCTATCTGAGCATAGAATTTTCTATTTTCCACACTTATTCATTTTTTTTTTCAGACTGCTTCTCCAATTTGCCATCCTGGGTTACTCTAATGAAAGAAATACAAGACTTTATACATTTCAAAGCTGTTATTCCATGGCAGAGTTTGCTCTGCCATCACTGTACTAATTTGCACAAACCTTATGTTTTTCACAGAAACCCTGAGGGCCAGGAGTAATACTTTTTTCTTTTTTTTTAAATGACAGCTTATATTATGAAGTACAGATTGGCCTAAAAAAAAAGGATCATTGATCTGATGCCCTTGGTACTGTTCAAAATTTTGTAAATATATGAAGAGGCAGCATAAAGTTATTTCAAGGTGTTCCCAGAGGGCAGTAGTCAGAGACAGCCACAGAAAAACTCTATGTTAAGAATCTGGCAAATTAAATACAGGACAGTAAGAGACCTCTTTCTCGTTTTTATGGTTAGAAGATAAGTACTTCAAAACTACAGTGCTGAAGTCTTGCTCTTTCATAGAACATCACATCAAAGTACATCATAACTTTTATTCTTACTTCATACCTGAAGTTGTATGAATATTATTAGCAGCAAACTTAAAGAGCACTAAGGAGAAACTGCCCTGTTTTCCTTTTTGGAAATTGAAAAAAATGGAGAAAAATTGTTTTAAGAAGTATTAGAAATCAAGAATAGGTTCTTAGTGACGCACTGCTCTACCATAATGCTTTGATCTTTAACTAAATAATTATGGATAACATGGACAGTGAAGTGCTTTTAATGTTTTGGGTGGGATTTTTTCTATAAAAAACAGTATTATGTGGAAAAGGGAACTTTAAATAGTGAACACATTGCTTGCCAATGTGACACCCATCACAAGAATGGCCGGAAGGAGGATCCAAGGAACTACAGGCCTGTCAGCCTGACCTCGGTGCCAGGGAAGGTTATGGAGCAAATCATCCTGAGTGCCATCATACAGAACGTACAGGACAACCAGGTGATCAGGCCCAGCCAGCATGGGTCCATGAAAGGCAGGTCCTGCTTAACTAACGTGATCTCTCTCTATGACAAGGTGACCTGCTTAGTGGATCAGAGAAAGGCTGTGAATGTTGTCTGCCTGGAGTTTAATAAAGCCTTTGATCTCCCAGAGAAACTGGCTGCTCGTGGGTTGGTCAGGCATCCTCTTCACTGGGTAAAAAACTGTCTGGATGGCCAGGCTCAAAGAGTTGTGGTGAATGGAGTTAAATCTAGTTGGTGGCCAGTGGTGTTCCCCAGGGCTCAGTGTTGGGGCCAGTTCTGTTTAATATTTTTATCAATGATCTGGATGAGGGGATTGAGTGCACCCTCAGTAAGTTTGCAGATGACACCGAGGTCGGCAGGAGTGTTGATCTGCTTGAGGGTAGGAANGAAGCTGGTGAAGGGTCTGGAGAGCAGGTCTTCTGAGGAACGGCTGAGGGAACTGGGGTTGTTTAGTCTGGACAAGAGGAGGCTGAGGGGAGACCGTAGCGCTCTCTACAACTACCTGAGAGGGGGTTGTAGTGAGGTGGGTGTTGGTCTCCCAAGTAACTAGCGGTAGGACAAGAGGAGATGGCCTCAGGTTGCATCAAGGAAGGTTTAGATTGGATATTCTGAAAAATTTCGTTACTGAAAGAGTGGTCAGGCACTGGAATGGGCCGCCCAGAGAGGTGATGGAGTCACTCTCCCTGGAGGTATTAAAAAACCTTTAGATGTGGTACTTCAGGGCATGGTTTGGGAGGCATGGTGGTGTTTGGTTGATGGTTGGACTTGATTATAGAGGTCTTTTCCAACCTTTATGATTCTATGATTCTATTAACAGTGTTTATCTAACCTGCTACAAGAGGATCATTTGAGTAAGAGAATCATTGGGCCAAAATAGTGCTTATTGCTACGGAATTCTGTTCTGGTGTACATCCCCTACATCATGTGTTTGCATTGCACATGCTCACACACACAGCGTCATATGTGCAAGTGGTATAGACTGAAGTCGATACTAGCATCGTCTTAATTGTTTCTTCAAATTCCTGCTGTTCTCCATATCTGTGATTTGTTTTGTTTTGTTTTTCTTAAGGATGTGACTGTGAAAATGCAGTAGGCTATATCTTGTTCACTGTAATGGGAATAACTTCCTATTTATCTGACTTTTATGAGAAAGCATTAGTTCTCTTGATTTATCTGCTTAGATTGTGGAGGAATAAATTTGCAGCATAGTTTATGTAAATAGCCATAAAGTAAGACACATAAAGTTTAGACTTGAGAAGAGTTAAATTTTATAGAAGAATCTCTAAGAGAAGTTGCATCAAAAAGGGCATCGCCAGCAGAGAGAAAGAAGTCATTATCCCACTCTACTCAGTGCTTGTCAGGCCACACCTGGAGTACTGTGTACAGTTCTGTTCCTCACTGTACAAAAAGGATGTGCACAGGCTGGAAGGGGTCCAGAGAAGGGCCACCAAGATGATCAGAGGACTGGGAAGCCTGCCATATGAGGATAGGCTGAGAGAACTGGGTTTGTTCAGCCTTGAGAAAAGGAGGCTCAGAGGGGATCTCATCACCGTGTACCAGTACTTAAGGGACGGCTACAAAGAAGATGGAGTCTCCCTTTTTACACGGAGTCACATGGAGAGGACAAGGGGGAATGGACACAAATTGCTCTTGGGGAGATTCCGATTAGACACCAGAGGGAAATATTTCACACTGAGGACAGTCAACCATTGGAATAACCTCCCCAGGGAAGTGGTTGACTCGGCCACGTTGGACACCTTCAAGAGTCGTCTGGACAGGGTGCTGGGCCATCTTGTTTAGACTCTGCTCTTCCTAGAAAGGTTGGACTAGATGATCCCTGAGGTCCCTTCCAACCTGTGATTCTGTGAAGTGTAGTTTTACTTAACAGACAAAATTCACATATTTTAAATATTTCTAGCTGAAAGCTTTCTGTAATTTTCCCTTTTTGTAATCAAGAATCTGGCTGAATACTGGCAATTGTACCTTTCAGGTTGAATTATTTGGAGTCAAAGTTCATTAATTTGGTTAAATATTGCAGTCCTATTTATAAATTTATATTACTTTGGACAATGACTTATGGCTTTGTTTTCTTTGTAGTTATTTGAACTGTTAGGTCCTGAAGGTTTTGAACTCATAGAGAAACTCCTACAGAACAGATCTCTGATTCTGGAAAGATCTTTGACTTGTCCAAATGATAACAGATTTCAGACTCTGCAAGGTAAGCAACAAAAAAAATTTTATTCTAAACCAGATAAAAACTAGATTTCTAACTGTTCAGTTATATTTCAAACAACAGTACTGTCTCTGTGTATTTAAAAAGCAAGCCAAAAAAAATTATATGGGCTTAAATAAAGAAATCATGGTCTGGTTATACAGAGGAAACAAGTATCATGTATATTTATTTACTTTTCAACTGCCTATGGGCATGTGTAATTTTTAAATGCAATAACTATTGCACTGTATCTATTTTAATGGATTAGTCTGGAAATAAGTTGATCTTTGGTTATTCCTCATCTGCTTTCCTATTTACTGTCTACTTCTATATTATCATCAAATGTAGGTCTTGGGGAGAAAAAGCACAGTAACAACCACTTCTGAAAAAAATAAAGTGAAGCTTAAGGATGGATAAGTGAGAGGGGAAAAAAAGGGGTTCAGGTTTTATACTGTGATTTTTGTTTTTATAAGATAAATTGCCTGCACAGAGTAATTCTTTTAAAATCTGTTTTACAAATTGCTGTTTAAAAGCAAGTCTTCTTACTTTATCCTCTGACAAAAATAAATCTGATTGTGAATAGGTTGTGACTTGAGATAAATCTTACATAGACATAGCACCATTCAGTCCATTGCATGGTCACAGCATATGGAGTTAGAAAAATGTGAATAAAACTAATAATGGTGGATTTATGTATCCTTGCAATAATTATAAATGCAAATAAACCCTTTTAAATATGTTCATCTTAAATGGAATGTTACATAGGTAAGTGCTTAGAAGTTCACCTCTTACTGTGCTGATGGTTAGTCTAAATTAATCAGAATAACTTAGTTTTATCTGTTCGTGATTTCAAAGCAGAATGTCTTGCTATCAGTGTAACAAGGTTTTGTGTCTGGGTGGTTTTTCCCTTCTAAAATAATCAAATAATAAAAAATGTAAAATACATTCAGTAGAAACTGAACTATCATAGTTTTTCTCCTATATGCAGATTTTAGTTACACAAGTATTTTCTTCTCACTTAGCAGAAGTAGTATTTTGGTACTTTTCTGAATTTACTTTTCATTATGCCATCAGTAAAATCTATCACAGTCATTTCTGCTAGAATGTCGAGGAAGAATATTTTCAATGTTGTGCTTTTGAGACAATAGGAAAGCATTACTTATTGTATGCTTTTTTCACTGATGAGACAACCCTTCTTTCACTGTGGTAAAGAAGGCAATGATATGTGAGTATTTTCTCTGAGATTGAAGATGCTCTGCTCCAAGTTCTGTTTATTAATTTTAATAAGGCTTTTTTCTTTTAAGTTGATCAAAATGGTATTTCTAATGGGGGTTGAAGTTTTTATCTTTCCAGAATTGCATTTGGGGAAGGCAATAATTTGTGTCTGCAGAAATTTAGTTAACTTTGAGTAATTTGTGTCTTGAGAAAATAAGAACAAGTCAAGGAACTGTACGTGTACTGCATTGTTGTAGAATGCTCTATTATTTGACTATTTCTTATGTAATTTACTTCCATGCAGTAAAGATGATTGTTGTGCTTATCAGACAAAACAAGTAACGGTTCTTTGCCCTGGTGTGTTGAGTCTGAATTAAATTTAGTTAGGAAATTGTATCCATTGTTGTCCCCTTTTAATATGAGAGAGAGAGAGAGTTAAAGCTACAGACATGATGGTATTAATGTGGACATTTTGACAGTTTATTAGAATTTTTTTCAATGCTATTTAACAAGTTATAGTCACCTTATCCAGTAGGCATGCTGTGAGAGGTAGGAGTTTCACTGTTATTGTAGGTGAAAACTAGATGGCACAAATTGTTCAAAACATCAGTCAAGTGGGGTTTTTTGATGAAAAAAAGTTTTCAAGTTTTTGGCTTTGGAGTTTGACTGTAAAAAGTAAATATGAAACATAATTCAATTAAGTATGTAATATTCAGTGAAACCTACATAAACCAATAATCTGTTTGCAGAATTTTTTGTTTACTGTAATTGTGATGTGGTTCTGATTCTTCTTGATTCAGTCCTGCTTTCCACATAAAGGGAAGGAGTCCTTGTGGTTTTATAGAACAGGATTTCTTTTCTCACTTTGTTTAAGGAAAGTACATTAGGAGTGTGCTGTCAGTACAATCATCTTATCTAGCAAATATACACTAATTGTTTTGTGAAGAGGCTGCTTAAAAAAACCAGCCTGTTTAATCTGTTTTCACACCATTCTACTCATCAGTGTATACATGTAGGAGGAGAGATAAGTGGCATTTCCACTGCTGATTAAATTATAAATGCGGAAAAGAAATAAGTCCTTCCTTTTGCTGCTAGGCCATCTTCTTGCTTTGGGATGAAGAATTTTCATTTGCTTAACAATATTAACTTTAAACATCCTAACTTTTGGGCATGAGCTAGTGTTTTTTAGAGTTCTTGAGACCAAGTGCTGCAAGGTCATCTAAATAAAGCTAAACTATCTTTAAACATACACACCACACCGCTACTACCCCTGAATAAGAAAAACCTCAAAAAACAAACCTTTAGAAGAAAACTGTGGAAAACAAAGATGGAATCCAGTACTTATGGAGATACACACCTGTTATCCTTTTGCAGAACAGTGCAGGAAGTTTATAGGAGAAAATGCTAAGCCCAATTATGGTTGTCAAGTTACAATTCAGTCTGAACAAGAAAAGCTGTTAATGAAACAATATCGACGGGAAGAAAAGCGAAATGCCAGAAAAGAAAAACAAGCTGGGGAAGATGGGGAAGTTTCTGGAGAAGGACTAATGTGCTTTGATCCCAAAGAGCTGCGGATGCAAAGGTAATAAATGCCAAAAGTTGAGAAATGTTTCTGTTGTAATTGCTACTTCAACATATCATAATAGTTCATTTTCTTTTAGTTTGCTTTGGTGATTAGGTGATTCTGACTTCAAGTCACATTTTTACAAGCGTAGAATTTTTTTTCATATGAAAACCTAATTTTCAGGGAAAGAAAGCAGTGATCTGCTTAATGAGAATCTTCTTGATCTCATCTATGTGGGCTGGAGATGCAGATTAGAGGGGTAGGCTATGTTTCTTAGTTCCTGTACTCA
>VZTV01016986.1:3162-26735 GCA_013400875.1 Anhinga rufa | reverse complement strand
CCGCCCCCCGCCGCTGAGCCCCGCCGGGCCGGGCAGCCCCTGCTAGGGCCGGGGCCGGTACCACGGCACCGCCCGGCTGCTCGGGGACGGAGGCAAGCGGGGGGAAAGGGAGAGGGGCTTTTGCGCGGGATCTGCGCTCTAGCTTTGACGGAGGCTTGGGTTTGGTTTTGGTTTTTTCATTGCTATCCTTGTTTGCGCGGCGCACGGAGGAGGTGGGACGCCGAAGGCGACCTGGGCATCCCCCCCACCGCCACAGGGAGGGTGCAGAGAGTAATTCCCCCGGCTACTTGTTCCCTCCCTTGTCTTTCTTTTCAGGCAGGCCGAACCCTGCTTTTCAGGCCGGGCCGGGGGAGCGCAGGGCCGGGACCCCGGGACCCCCGTCCCGCCGCCCCCCCAGCCCCCCGGGAGCGGGGCTGTCCCGCAGGGAAAGCGCGCTGTTAAAAGGAGGGATGTCCCTCGGGGTAAAGCGCTACAGCGATGAGGGGACTCTTTTTTTTTTGTGTGGTTGGTTGTTTCCTTGAGATTGATGTCGGGAGGATCGTTCGCCTCCCTTTCTCCGTGGCGAGAGGCGACGCTCGGTGCGCCCAGCCCGCCGCGGCGTCTTGGGGCTCCCCGGCCCCGGGCCTCTGCCCCCCTCAGCCCCAGCTTTGGCCTTAAGCAAGACCGGCACCCCCAGAGCACCGCGGGCCACACCGAAATCCTTAGCCCTCTGCCAAAGGCTTCAGGCGCCTCTAAATGCGCGCCCTACCCGCGATAGGATATAGATCTTTATATTCGAGTCTATCGATTCTACCTATATCTACATACGCCTACATGTACTGGCGATTGCAGCCGATAAAAGGGCGAAGCGCGGCTGGTTCTCGCTCATTTCGGGGCGCCGAGGCTCCGGTTTGTGTCGCCCGCTCCGCTGGCCGGGGCTGCAGCGGGCGGCCAGGGTGACTCGAGGCACTATTTCTCCCTATTAATTAATTCATTAAGCTGGGCAGGCACAGGAGCGGCACAGATCCGTACCTGCCCGGGGGTCTCTCGGCACAAGCTTGCGTATTAAAAGCTTCTCGGGCTCTGGTTTGGGGTTTAGAAGTTGGCACTTCGGTAAAAAAATAATAATAATAATTAAAAAAAATGCGTGTCCTCTTGAGTCGTTTTAGCAAGCGAATCTTTTCAGTCGCCTTTTTATTTAAAGGACTTTAATGAGACTGTCCGCTTTTGTATTTACGGGAGGCTGTTTGCAGGACGCGTTTAACAGAGCACCAGGGAGGGACTGACTTAGATCACTGCCTTGGGATGATCTGCGCGTCGGCACCAGCGGCCCCTCCTGGGTTTCTCTCTGTCTTTACGGGCTTGATCGATACCATCTAGTTTGGTGGAGCGGGTGAAACGGACTTGAAGAAAACTGGGGAGCAGCGGCGCGGGAGCGCGGCCAGGGTCTCGCCTGGCGTCCGGGGGGCGAGAGCATCTCATCGGGGCGGCAATATTCGGGGGCCGGCGCAGGAGCACCAAGCGCACGGCCAGCCTCGGGTGCCCTCGGGTCCCAGCAGGAGGCACACAGCGGCGGATCGGCTGCCTTAGCAGCTGTCGTCTTTTGAAAACTTGGAATTTAACATAGAAAATCGACACGCAGATGAGCGAGAGAACAACAACAAAATATTCTTTTCCTCCCTCCGACCATCTCTCCGCTGCTTCTTGCCTCGACAAGGCGAGTAGCCTGGGGAGCTTTCCGGGAGCATCCCCGGCCGTGTGGCCTGCTCGCCCCCCCCCACCCCGGGCTCGGCGGGGCGGGGGGGCGCGCCCCGCACCGCTCCCGCATCCCGGGGGCTCGGCGGGGAGCGGGGCTGGGCTGCCCGGGGCGGGGGAGCGGCGGCGGCNGCGGGGGAGGCTCCAGAGCCAGCGAAACCCTGCGGAACCGGCGGAGAGTGCGTCAGCCGGCCCGGCCCGGCCCGGCCCGGCGCGGCTCCGCCGGGTGGCCATGGAGTACACGCCGCCCCCCAAGCCGCAGCTCTCCTCCCGGGCCAACGCCTTCTCCATCGCCGCCCTCATGTCGAGCGGTAGCTCCAAGGACAAGGAGTCACCCGAGAGCACCATCAAGCCGTTGGGTGAGTGGGGACGGGGGCGGCCCGCGGGGCTCCCGTCCGTCTGTCCGGCCCCGGCGGGGCTCCGGGCAGCGGCGGCTCCCACGCCGGAGGGGAAACTCGCCGCCACAGCCAGCGAGGTCCCCTGTCCCCCGCCGCCGCTCTCAGGCGGGCCTCTCTATATAGCACAAGCCCTTTCCTAAATCCCTCCAGCCTAAAATCGCGCCGTCCGTTTACCCGGCCCGGCCGCCCGGAGAACAGCCTCGCACCCCGAGGTAGCTACGCTTCTCTTCGCCGGTACGAAATAAACCGCTTAAACGTCCGCAAATCAGCTGCGGGTTGTTTGTTTTTTTTCAAGTCAAATAATAAGAGAATCTCCGGTACCGCGCCTGGGCTTACAAGGGGTAGTAAAACTTGCGCATAGACGCGACGCCCCCTGCGCCCCGCAGCCCCTCGGCGGAGGAGGCTCTCGCAGGCTCTTACACGCTGCATCGGCCGGGAGGGGTTTTAGAGCGATTCCTCGCGATTTATTTCCCAGCGAGCGATTTCGCTTCTATCCGGCCCGGGATAGAAGGATTCGGATTCCCGAAGGCTTCTAAAAACCATCAGCATCTTCCCCTCCTCCCCGCCAGTTCCCGCGGCTTGTGGTCCCTGCGCGTCTCCAAGAATTCGCAGAAAACTACAAAAAAAAATAATGATAATTTTTAAAAAGTGTATTAAGCCTTCAGGGTGCCAGTGAGGAGCGTTCCAGTCGAGCTTAAAGGAACTGAGAAAAAGGGAAAAGGCAGCTCCCTGTGCCAGCTCCATCTGATCGACTGACCCTATAGGTTTCGCAGAGCCCAGGGATTCGTTGCAAACTTCGTTTTTCAGTCTAGGCGAGAGCGTAGGCCGGGAAAGCCGTAGTGTTCCCGTTGGACGTATTTACACGGCCTTAAGTGGAAAGGAGCTAACTTGCTTCGTTTAATTATTATTTTTCTGAAAACGCTCGCTCAATTGATTTCACTTTTTAAAAAATTTAATTTAATTTTATTTTAACTCATTGCCCCACGCCGTTCAATTGGAAACCGAAGGGAAACGCCTGCCTGTGACTCGGCTTGTATTACCGGCGATGCGGGCGAGCTCCCTCCCCGCAGGGGCAGGGCGCGTTCCGGCGCCTCCCGGCTCCCGGCGGCCGCATCCCGGGGCCGGGGCAGCCGCCCCCGCCGCCCCGCTCCCTCCCGCCCCCTCCCTCGGCTCAAGCTCCCGGCGGAGCCGCTGGAGCCCCCAGAACCTCCGGGGTGCGCAGCCCCCGCGCAGCCCCCGCGCAGCCCGATCCCCCAAGGGAGTGCGTTCGCGCCTCGGGAGGCCGGCGGGGAGGCCGGGCAGACGCGGCTTGCGGGGCCGGTGGGCCCTCGCCGGGCGATGGGTTAGCATTAGGATCTCGCCCCCCGCCCCCTCCCGCGGGGGAAGCGCGGGGTTTGCGCGGCCGCGCTCGGGCTGCGTTGCGCGCTCCGCCAGCGGCGCAATTTGGGAGCAGCCGCCCGCGCTCCCCCAGCGGGGCCGGGCCGGGCCGGGCCGAGCCGAGCCGAGCGCTCCCGCTTCAGTGGGAAGTGGCGACCTTTCCCTGGGAGCCCCCGGCTGGGGCGGGGGGCCGGGGCACCCGGGAGCCCTCGGGGAGAGGCGCCGCTCCGGGCTCTTCCCGGGGCTGATCCCCCCCAAAAACACCACCTCAAACCACCCTCACATGAAGCGCTCAAAAGAAGCAGCGCGGATGTGGGGGTGCGCTGGACCGGAGCGGGGGGGGGGAAGCTGAACGATAAGTGCCTTTTTTTGTTGTTTTGGTTTTTTTCTTTTCTTCTGGGAAATAGTTTTTCCCGGCGGTCGCCCCGTCCTGGCTCAACCCCCTCTCTCTTTCCTTCCCCTCCCAAATCCCGCAGAACAATTCGTTGAGAAATCCTCTTGCGCCCAGCCTCTGAGCGACTTGTCCAGCCTGGACCCTCACGGGGATTTTAGCAGCAGCCCTTCGTCCCTGTGCACCGAGCCCCTCATCCCCACCACCCCCATCATCCCCAGCGAGGAGATGGCCAAAATCTCCTGCAGCCTGGAGACCAAGGAGCTCTGGGACAAGTTTCACGAACTGGGTACCGAGATGATCATCACCAAATCCGGGAGGTAAGGCTGGGCAGCCCCGGGTGCCCTCCGGGCAGCTGCCTAGACGGGGCTTTGGAGGCGCGGCGGGAGGAAAAAACACCCCCAAAAGACAGCAAAATAAACAAACCCCCGCAGTTTTTATTTTAGGAGAGCAGCACGGATGGGCTAAGGGGAGGAGGAGGAGGAGGAGGAGGAGGGTGAAGCCCGGCGCGGCTGAAATGAACCCGGGGGGTGCCGGGTGGAAATGTTTCCCGGATCTGTGCGGCGCCGTGATTTTGCGGGGCTGGATTGGCACAGGCACGGGGAAACGTGGGGTCGCGGGGGAGCAACTCGGGCAGGGCTCGGCTTGGCTTGGTTTTTCTCCCTGTTGCAAATCATGTGCAAAAGGATCCCGGGCTTTCTCGTCACCGCAAAGCACGCCGTTCCTTCGGGGAGGCTTCGGGGTGCGGGTCAGCCAGGCGCGGTCCGGAGGAGCCGAACGTCTTGTCGCGTTTTGCAGTCCCCGAAGTTACTTGCCGTGAGCGTAGGTCCCTGGCGATGTGGGGGTTTTGTTCTTTTGTTTTTCCTAAGAAGAGAGCTCTACCCGCGTGTGTTTAAAAAAAAATAACTTCAAAAAGTACGTGTAAAATCTGCAAATCGAAGTTCAGAATTTAAAACTGTTTAAAGTTATTTATTTCTGCTCTGCGGCAAAACCTTGCGTTTTAAGGTTGCGTTTTGTCAAAACCTAAGCGAAGAAAGGGAAGCTGAGGTTTGAAAATTCCCCTCGGAAATATCGTGAGCAGGCTTAAGAGAACGTGCGGCTAAAATATGTGAGAATATTAACGGAAATAATTCCTGCAATATTTCCCTAACGCGAGTATGGATCCCATCAAAAGAAAAAAAAATAAAATCCCTGTTTCTCAGGGCTGACGTACCTTAGGTACCACTGCTCGCTGAAGGCGTTGTGGACTTTTAACTAACAGGCGAACGTACGTGGCTCCTCTTTTTTTTTTTTTCTTTTTGCGCTTTTTTCCTTTTGCTTCCAAAAAAATCGTTCTGATTTCAAGCCGCACTTTCTGTGCGTTATTAGAGATACACGGGGTTTAACTTCTGCCATGCTGAAGCAGAATCGATAGATGCTTTAACTTTTTATTTTTTTCAGGTGGTTTAAATAGAATTCTTAATTCTAGCAGCTTTCCAGAAGCTCTTATTTCTGTTCTCCATCCACGTATTTATATTCTGATTTGCCTTTGTTTCAGGAGAATGTTTCCTACCATCAGGGTTTCCTTCTCGGGGGTGGATCCTGAAGCCAAGTACATTGTGTTAATGGATATAGTTCCTGTGGACAATAAAAGATATAGATATGCCTACCACAGGTCTTCCTGGCTAGTGGCTGGAAAAGCTGACCCTCCACTCCCCGCAAGGTTTGTAGATTTTCCTGCTCGTCTTTCTTTCATTTTCTTTACTTTTAATTTTCTTTTCCTTCAAGAAATACTTCATCTTTTCACACTGTTTGCAAACCGCGCTCTGAGACTTTTAAGTCCGTCCTCAACAAAGTCGGTTGCAAAACTCGGGTTTTCTGTGATGCAGAATCGGGCCTCAAATCTCGGCTTGGGGTTTGTTTTATACGGAAAGGTCCAAGGATTCGGCTAAAGGCTCTTTTATTTATACATATATATATATATATATATATTTAATGGCACTTGCCTCAATTCAGATAAGAAAGCTTTAAAAACAAATATTGATTTGTCTCTTGGGTTTGACCCCCCCGGGGTTTGACCTCACAATTTAGTGCAATCCAAGCACCACCAGCCAAGTCCAGGTAGGAATACCGCGTTACAGTTCAGTGCTGTTTATGCTTGAAAAGATATTATTTCTTGATAACGCAGCCAACGTTTGCTAACCAGTAACTTTATTCTTGCTTTTAGTCATCTCTTAGACAGCAGGCAAAGTATGGATCAGTTTTACAGCACAGGGATATTTATTTTTTGTTGTTAAGAAATGATGACAGTTTCTGAGAGTTTTAGGAAAAAATGAAGTAAATCCCCCCCCCCTTCCGCCCCCGCTTTTTTTATACAGAAACAAAATGCTGTAGAAAATGGATTTCTAAAACCAGTGCAGTTGACAACCGACTCCTTTCAGCGCCGGGAAACTGAGGCTCCCGCACAGGCTGGCCGGCAGGAGGGCGCCGCAGCGGGGCCCCCGCTTCCCGGTGCTCCGCACCTCGGTGCCTACTCGCGTCCCCGGGTCCAGGCAGGCTGGAGCACATGCCGAGCGGCTTTGCTGAGTCAGAGCCGGAGATATGGAAATAACGTGGATGCCTCTCTGGCTTCAAAGAAACTTTTTTTTTTCTTCTTTTTTTTTTTTTTTTGTGTGGAGGGCTCTGCGCAGGCACACAGATCCGCTCCAGGTGGCTTAGCCCGGGGTTAAGAACTTGCTTATTACAGACTCAGAAATTAGAAGTGAAACGCAAGAAATGCTTTTTTTTTAACCTTTTTTTTTTTTTTTTTTCTTTTTTTTTTTTTGGGGTGTGTGTGTGTGTGTGTGAGCATAGGGACCAAATCCTGCACGCTTTCCTCATATAAATAGTTCGAGCGAAATCTTGCTGACTGCTGATCTCTGGAAGGCGGCTCGGGGAAGTAAACAAATAAAAAGCGCATGCAGAGAAGCTGTGATTAAAGACAGCAACCTAGGAGTTATGTCGGCTTTGTTTTCATGGCCAAAAACTCCTTCTTGCGATGTGGTTAACGTCTGAGGGCTTCATTTGACGTATTGTAATGGGCACTGATCAAAACCCAAAGAAAGAAAGGAAAAAAAACCAAACACGGATCCTGCTCCAAAAGAGTCGGCACCAAAAGAAGAAATAAGGGAAGGACAGAAATAGTTTTAAGGCAGGGTTGTCCCCTCCTTATTTCCCTGTTCAAGTGCCTTTCGGGATACCTTTAAATAGATGGTTAATTCACTAGGACTAGTTCAGTGAGGGAGTACAGGAGTATAAGACAAGAGGTTGATCCCTGGAATAATTAGCAACTGCCCCTACTGACCGCTTTAGAGCTGGGGTCAAACCTGCTTGGAGTTTAGTATTTATTAGCGTCACCGTGCTCTGGTAGCCCTTTCAGGTCCTCGCCGAGCCAGCGCCCCTGCGTGCAAATGTATTACCCGTGCCGCTTCGTTTGCGGGATGTTTGCGGGGTGTCCTGCCCCTGTGTGCAGACAGGCACCTCTCCCGTTTTATTTTGGGGATGCTTAGCCAAAAAGCTAAGCCTCACCAGCCCAGTGATCCTGGCACTGGCACAGAGCGACTGTTCTTTGTATGAGCAGCACTTGCATACCCATTTATGCATTTTTTTTGCTCCTGTTTGGTGAGAAAAAGGATGAGAGGTTCCGTGTGCCGATGTTTGCGTTACTAGCGCTTTTTTTTTGTGTGTGTTAATGCATCTTTCGAGACGGGAAGCCTCAGTCTTGCTCAAACAGATTAAAAGTAGTACTCCTCCCATGGCAGAACGGGTTGGGTCCCGCTCTAGTAACAAGAGCCCTTAATGAAGCTGCCACTCGTGACTTCTCGCCCTCCAGACCCACGGGTGTAGCTCCCCTCGCTGGCGGAGCGTCAGCGGGCGGTGCTTGGCGCCGGGCGCGGGTACCAAGGCGCTGCCCCCCCCCCGCACCACCGCCCGCCCCTGCACAGGCGCCACCGCACCGGGGGAATTGCTCAGGAGCCGCCTTATGCATGGGGTGAGGCTCCGCAGGATCGAACCCGTTAGGTGCTTTCCTCTTTCAGTCATAAAAATAACTTTCAACGCTAAGACAGCTTTCTTTTTTTTTTTCTTTTCTTTTCTTTTCCCTCCCCCAAATTAATAAGTATTCTGTGATTCTGTTTGAAAGATTAGCCCTTCAGGGAACTTACTACAAAAACCAGTTTTATCCCTGTCTTCCTGCTGTCAACGTTAAAGACAAGTTTACGTTGCAACGAACACTTAAATAAAAATACTTTTCAGAGAGCCTTTCGTAAATCTTCTAAAGTGCTATCTGGGGACAGAATTCCTGTGTGATATTTTATGTTTGTTCTTCCAAATTGCTAAGACTGTGTGAAACATCAGTTTAATAAGTTTCACCAGGTACCTTTATTTGCTCTTCGTCCCTTTTCACCTCCTTTCTTTCACTCAAAAGTCTGTCTTTATTTTTTTTATTAGTTTTTTTTCTGTATTTGACTACAATCATTTGTTTAATGAAGTGACAGTGTTTACATACTTACAGAGAACCCTAGGTAGGAAACCTTTCAAGGTATTATATTTTGCAAATTACTCGAGACATTAAGGTAATTAAAAGCAGCATGCGCGGGGCTTGTAGGACCAGACCAACTGTTAAACTGACTAGGAGAGCCGTGTTGCATTCCAAAATACGCAAGAAGGAAGCAGTACTCAAACTTTGCGTATATCATGAAACATTATATACTGTGGAGCAAATTCACATCCAAATATGGCTCTTAAAGCCTTTGTGAATTGAAGCGAGCAGCCCCTCGCATCTGGCTGGCCTTAGGCGGCGGAGCCCACGCGAACTTCTCGGGGAGCCTTGTGTGCCACACTGGAATGTGCACGTTTATTTCTCTAGCCCGTTTGCTCGTGCGTGCTCGCGGTCTCATTGACTTCTCCTACTTCAGAGGGCGATAGGTCTGGTTTTCAACCCTCTTCTCTAGGGTGTACAAGCTCAGGCTGCAGAAGCGTGTGGATAGGTGCAGTTCACCAGGTGGAGCCACATGTTGCAGTGGGATCGATGGCGTGTAGCAAATCAGTAAAGAAAAGCAAGGGTCTATTAATACACGTATGAAACCGATACTCAGGTGCCCATCCTTCAGTGACTTTCCTGTTAGCGCTCTGCTAACATCCAGGTACTTCATAGTTTGGAAGAAGTGCCAAGCGTTAACTGGCTATGGTGTAAAACGATTGTGCTCAGCTTTTAGGCACATGAAGATCTTTACTCATTCCCCAGCACATATTTGAAATAGTTTGGTCCCAATTAGCCAAACCTTGCTGAGCCTGACACTCTGTGATCACAGTAAACATTAGCTATCCAGACATTAAAAATCAGGAATCAGGCTTAAAAAAAATAAAATAAAAATTAATCAGACTGGCTGAAAAGTTGCAGGACATGTTTGGGACTCCTTTTATTTTTCCTTCTCTAATTCAGGTCTCTAAAGATTGAGATTTTCACAGGAAGGCAAAGTCAATTTTCATGAGAGGTAAAATTCTTTTGACATAACAGGATTCCTCACCTTGGGTTTTCAGATACATACTACAGTCTCATAAGCCTTGCAGTGCAATCAGCACAGGCGATAGCAGTGAGGACGCCTGCATGCTAGGAATATTTTACTGCGACAGGAACCCTGGCTCAGCATCCCTCCTGTGGACATAGCTATACCAGCCAAGCTGTGCTTCGGATCAATGTAACGAAAACATCCTGCACATCTGAAGTGAGCCGTGGTGGTAAAACTTTAGTTTCACTGTGTCTTGGGGATTCTGCTGGCAAAAACGGAGTGTGCAAGATCAAATCTCCTTCCTCTGTGAGCAGCAGAGCTGTGCTCCCCAGAGCCGTTAGTACGGGCATTCCTCGATTAGGGATCGGTGTCGGCTATCTGCGAGTTACGCCCCATCGTCTTGTCTCGTGGCTTTTCCATTCTCCTCTTGCCTAACCGAAACCGTAGCTCAACACCAACAACAAAACGTTCATCTTTCTAACCCGGCATCTCAGCGCTGCCCCACCTGTCTAATGGAAGAAATCCACCCGTGTGGCCAAAGACATCACCCAAAATGAGAGTCAGGCCCTCAGCGAGTGATAACCAACACTGACAGAAGCAGAGCAGGTCTGGTTTGCACAAGCTGAAGGTCTAGTTCAGCTCTTAATTCGCTATCACGTAAGAACGTTTGAGTTAAATCATTTTAAGCAATACATTATTGCTATAAAATCATTGCTTTTAAATAGCCTGGCGCTTGCAATTAGTCTAGTCATAATGTATATATCATTGTATCTACATGTCTTCTGCGCTTCCTTTTCTTCTGCTTTATTTCCCAAGTGGTGGATTGTTAATTACAGAGCTGCAATTAATTTTTTCATGTCAGACCACTGTGCTGGACTGCAGCCTTCAACCTCTTATAAACAGACGTCACCACAGCTAACGTGTGATCGAGTGCAGGTTAAAATCATTATCATGGCTTAATGTTACATATAAAGAAAAATGCATTTTTATCTACATTCCCCCATTATCTCTCTAATGACACCATGTTTTTTCTCCCGGAGCTGTAGTCATTGTTATTTTAAGTGCTTGTTAGTACAGCTGTGGGGAAGGACATGATCAATTTTTCATTTGGGAAAAGACACAACAGCGAATGTTAGTTAATGTCTCCGTTTCAGATAACTAGATAAAATAATAGGTATGGCTAGAGAGCAATCTAGCACCTGGACATGGGACTCTTCATTACGTTCCAGTGAATTAAACAACTCAAGTCATCTGCTTTACTGTCTTTCATTAATGGTCGTATTTCAGGCGTTCCTTAATTTGGGGGAGATCGTGTGTGTCTTGTTTGAATAGCAGCTCTGTATTACCCTAAGCTCTCAGTAAATCTACATCCGTGAAAACACTGCGTATCCCAAAAGCAAGATATTATGGGCTTTTTCATTTCATATGGAAGTGGTGCCCACGCACAAGTCAAGAGGTGAGATTTTTTTTTATGAGCAGGCCTTTTCCCTGTGTTTTTTAGGTTGTACGTGCACCCTGACTCCCCGTTCACGGGAGAGCAACTGCTGAAGCAGATGGTGTCTTTCGAAAAAGTCAAACTCACCAACAACGAGCTGGATCAGCACGGCCACGTGAGTAGCCCTCCTTCTGGGAAAGGGTAAAGGAATCGCCATTGGGGAACTGCTCGCTTGTGCCACAGGGCTAGGCTTGCAGGATAAAGACTGCAATGGGGAAAGGCTGCCGTGGCCCCAGCCTTACACCTCTCTTGGCCAGCCCTTCACACCGCAGTGGAGTAGCATGCTGTGTGAAGCTTAGACGTGTTGGGTTTTAGTCTCTGTTGTAGAGGAACAGGCAACTTCAGAAATGAGGATTTTACTTTCATAAGGTAGAGCCCAGGCCAATGCGAGTGCTCAGATTGCGCTCCTACCGCCACCAGAGGCAGGGCATCCGCTGGGGATGTTCAGGGTGGAGTCGAGCACCAAAGCAAGGGAGAGAAGGGAGGCAGGTGACTTTTTTGTCATGCTTCTGCCCGCATTTTGCTGTGACTTGGCAGCATGCTCTGCCACGTGCACTGGCTAGCAAGCTCACACACTTTTCCATGTGTGCTTGGAAGCTCCCTCTTGTTACAGGCAACCTGTTAGTGTTGGGTCCATCAGTGAGAGCTCTTGTACTTCCAGAGTCAATGCAGCGTGGGTACAGAGTCAGCAGAAACGACTGACATGACACCAAAGCAAGGGCTATCTAATGATAAAAATAAGCGTGACTCACTTGCCCTTGAAATAACTGTAGGCTACCTGCAAGTCAAGGTGCCACAGGGTGGACTTGGGTCTCTAAAGGAAACAGGCCCCCACTCTGATCGGTACCAGTTTGGTGTCACAAGCCCTGAGGCTGGAAGCTGATGAATAGGATGCAGAGCTGCTGGCCATGGCCTCCCGCTGTGCTCCATCAGTGGGGGCAACTCCTTTAGCTACCTGACTGTCTAATGGTAGGTGGTAAGAAAAAAAGTGTCCTCCATCCTGCCCCTTCCCCAAAAGTGCCTGTAAAGTACAGGAACAGCCTGGTAGCACCTCCATATTGCAAAGGAAGAGCTAAAAGTGTTGTCTCTGGGCTCAGCGGTTCCCCAGGGGAAGGCTGAAGGTGCAGGGGGGGCGGATTTGAAAGGGTTGTTGGCAGAGAATGGGGCAGTTAAAAAGAACGAGTGTAAAGGCAGTGTTAGTAAATGAGGTGTCGGAAAGAGAGGAATGATTTTGAACTCTGAAGCATGTGTAGGGGTAACTAACCTGTAAAGCTGATTAATTGTGGCATATGCGGTGTCAGAAATCCCTTCCCTAGTGTGCTATTTATTGCCTTTTCGGACTGTGTGAGACAGTGCCTGCTTGTCTGAGCTGTGTTCTGTGCGAATGCTTCTCATCCGAAAAAGAATTTTTACTCATTTCAAGACCTAAGAATTGAAACACAGCCATGATCATTTAAAATACATCCTGGAAAATACAACGACAAAAGTTGTTAAAAAAACCAAAACCCAACAACAAAAAAAAACACCCAAAAGAAAGCCCAGATAGATGCCTTTGTGTTCTTTTGTAAAGATCCGTCTGCGGGTATATTTTTCTTGAATCTGGTTCCCACTGTTGCTCCCTTCCTGACTAGCAGAGAATGTATTTTATATTTTTTTTTTCTCTTCTCTCTTTTATTTCATAATCTGTAGAAGGGCAAAGCTGAAGATTTGTGGGCTCCATCACCGAGTGATGATAGAGCAGTATACGTGCGCATTTAAAAAGAAGCATTTTTCATCATAACAGGGGCCATGTGTGCCTCTAATAAAGGGCTCGCAGCAGTATATTGCAAACTAGTTAGGAGCAGTGCAGTTCCCAGAAGCCCAGATGAGTATAAAAAAGAAGTAGGTCTGAGAAGCTGTCGGGAACAGAGACATGTGACAGAGCAAGAAGACGTAATCGTCTCAGATACAGGCAGTGGGAGAAAATGATCCGTAGCGTTTGAGATGCGCCTCCCAATTAACTTTCCAAGAAGGGGCAGATTTGGGATCTCATTCCTTACCTGAAGGCTTTGGACAGCTGAAGCCAATGGAAAGTTTTGCATGTTCAGTTAAGAATAAGCCCCGAAGCCTTGATCCCATGTTGAGTTTTTCGTGACAGGAGTTACGCCTTTGAGGAGCACTCCCTTTTTAATATTTTGTGGGGTTTTATGTTCCAAATTAGGGTGTCAGGTTTTATGTGCTGCCTTATTGAAGCTAGGTAAATATCATTGGATGCTCAGTGGAATTAAGGAAGAAATTAATTCTCTGGAGCCTTTAAGGAGGGCTCGCTGAGCTATGGCCAATGGCATTTTTGAGCTCCCATGTACTAAAAGGAGAGAATTGAAATGCCTCCTGAAATCTCTCCCTTCGGGTTGAAAGAGCCCTTCTTCACTGACGAGATCTTTTTAATTGACCTGCTAAAATCTCAGTTATGCTTGATAAGGTGTGTTGATTTCTGAGGAAGTTTTAATGACCTAAAAGATGCCTTTAAATGCTAGTTACAGGTAGAGAAGCTGGATCCAACCTGATTCCAGTTTGTTCTAGTTGCTTGCTTTCTCCATCCTCCAGAAGACAGTTTTGGTTGTTAAGGTAATTGTGGTGTTTTATTTGCAGGGTGGTTCACTTCCTGAAAAGGAATCTGAAGAGAAGAGAGGCATTTGTTTGTTCTAGCATTTGTTTGTTTGCTCTTATTCCAAGACTTTTGGAGTTGGCAAGCATCTCTGCTTGTGTATCTTCAGCAGCGTGCATAAGCCCATAGCTATGTACATATTCTCCCCAAGCATCAGGCAGAAGTCTTATCTCTGTGTGCGTGACATACAGCTTGCTCCATGGAAACACTTTCAGATATCCTTACCAGAGGAAGGAAATGGCTCCTCTCTCTGGATTTTTACAGCCAAGAGAGTAATTCCCACTTTTCTGGTTGTGGAACATTTACGAATGTGATTTTTTTTTCCAGGTTTCTGGTGATGTTTTTCACACAGACGGCTTCTGTTAGGACTATTGGTTGCATTTAGCTGGGGTGGCATCATTTCTGGTTTATGGTGAGGTGAACCATGAGTGTATACATTATCGTAATTGCTTTTCTGGCATTTATGATAGCAAAAGGCAAGCATATGAATGTTTGCAAAAGCAAAGACAAAGGTGTGAACATGGCCAACAAGTAACCGTGACAGCAGGGCTTTCAGAATAGCCACAGGGAACTATGCCCAGTGTGGTCTTTTTAAAGTCTGCCTGGCAGAAGTTGGGAACCTCCATGCTTTTAGAAGGCAAACTCTGCCTGGCAACGCTCTTCTTTGGTGAATGTGGAAGCCGCATTCACAGCATAGTTCCTGAATTTAAAGTCACCTCGGGGGTTTCGCAGCTGGCCTCCGCATCGCCTCTGGTGACCTGTGGGAGCCAGTGGGAGCCAGATGCCTACAAACCTGCTTGACCTTACAGCAAGCAGGATCCTGTAAGGACAGATCCTGGTCATCTTCCCTGCCGTGGGCTGTCAGCATGAAGGCAGGTGGGATGGCTGGGGGCCTGCGACCGCTCTGCACTGCCAGTAAGCGTGCTGGGGGGCCGCCGTAAGTATACGCGCACCTGATGTTTCTCTTGGGGCACACCAGCCTGAGCATCGCAGAGCTGGCACCAGGGATTTTCTGAGAGCTAGACCATGCAGGTAGGGGACTGCTTGGACTTTGCGAACAGCCTTGGGGGCTACTCTGTGGGACGCACCCTGTGTATCTAACTCCTTCAGACTGTTTTGATGGTCCTAACGTAAGAAGTTGCGCAGATATTAAGGGGTATCTTTGTGCAGTATCCTGCTGACTTTAAGATCAGTGACTACTGCCCCATCGGCAGCCTGTGCGGGGATGCAGGTGGAGCACTACATACCCAGACCCTCCAGAAAAGGAAATAGTGACCTTAACCTTGGCCGTGGGGTTTTTGTGACCTCCTGGCTACTTTCAGTACTGTTTTGTACCTGAATGACCCGACTTGCCTCTGGTGGGAAGGTGTGGGTAGAGCATCATGGCAGGGGATGTTATCCATGTACACTTCTGGTCTCGGAAAACTTTCGTAAAGGATTACATGGTCTTGTTTGAGAAATGGAGTTTCTTTATCATGATTTGCATTCACAGAGGAGTGAAAGGAAAGGGCATGTGTGGGAGCTGCTCTGTCACAGCTTTTTCCTCCTTCCGCTCGGCTGCTGCTCAGATGTAATGCCTTGGTGTGGATATTGCAGCCATGGAAGGCAATGGGAAGCGCTGAGCTCTGTGGGCCAACCCCTCAGTAAGCTCATCACCATCCACGCACTGTCCTTTAAAATGTCTTTTCCAGCTGCTTAGAGCAGCCCAAGTGACTAGGCTGGTAAGACAAAAGTTTACAAAGAGAGGGAAAAGTGCTGAGGATATTAACGGCAAGGTCAATGGCCACTCTGTGAGCGCATATATAAAATGGTGAAGTGATTTGAGAAAGGACCTGAGTTGGTAAAAGCAGACATGCAACACTTTCAGGATGATGGTTCCCCATCACTGTAATTACTTTCGTGTCGCTGTGTGCGACCCAAAGTCACAGTGTGAATCATAGCAATATTTGGCCAAGAAGGAGCAGCAAAGAAAAAGCTGATGGAAATTTTAGCCATGACAAAGCAGTGTCTAAGCTCCCCATTCCAAAGCGACATGCAACCTTTCTCATTGACTGAGTTAGCATGAAATACTGCACCGCTTCTGCTGTGTTTCAGCTGAAGTTAATGCTTCCCAAGGAATGCACATTAGCTATTCCAGATGTACAGAGCTGGCTGTAACGTCGTTATGGCCCCTGCAAAATAGAACCACCCACACCATTGCCAATTTTGTCTTGTGACTGTGATTATATCCAAAACAAGGACTGGTGTGAGCTGAGCTCTGTATTTAATTCTTATATTGTAATACTGTGGTTAGAGGCAGCCAAACAGGCCTCTAGCCAGTGGTAACTGAAGCAAGTCGGACTCGGTTTGACTCCAGTGAATGCTGAAATTGGTTAGTTGGTACATTAGGTTTAGAATTATTTTGGGAGCTCGTAAACAATTATTAATGAGCATAAAATGGCAAAACCTGGTCATTTTGGGGTTCTGTACTGGTTTCCTTCCTTGCTCGCATTTTTGGTAGTCTGCGGTGAAGAGCGTCTACGAATTAGTTTGCTTTAAAGGTTTGCCACAGTAAAAGGATCTGGGGAATTTTATTTTTGGTCAGCCAGTTTGTGCTGGTGGTGGTGGTGGTTTTTGGTTGGGTTTTATTTTTTTCATTCTACACCTGCATATTTTTGCAAGCGTGGATTCTTGGTCATGAGCTTTCAAGAGTTACGTATTGACACTTGCAGCTAACACCTGCAAACTGGGGGACACGCTGGCAATAACAAATTCTGTACGTAAAACACCTCACCTGTAGGAACAGGTATTTATGCTTCAAAAAACGTGTGCTCAGCAGCAGTGTAGGAGTGAGAGGAAATGAGCTCCTGGGGTGCCTACTTTTCCACCCTCCTTTTCTGGAACTGCCCAGAGGAGCTGGAGGCTTTGCTCTGAAAATCAGCCCCTGGCTAGTTAGACTTCAGATGTCTCCCCTGCAGTGTTAATTGGATCTTTTTTCTCTCCTACGGTTTTATAACCTTCAAGGGTCCTGCTAATCTTCCTCTCAGGATTGTGCCTTCTCACTCTTTCTTGCAGATCATTTTGAACTCCATGCACAAGTACCAACCAAGGGTCCACATTATTAAGAAGAAGGATCACACAGCTTCTTTGCTAAATCTGAAATCGGAGGAGTTCAGGACATTTATCTTTCCAGAGACAGTATTTACAGCTGTTACCGCCTACCAGAATCAACTGGTGAGTGCAGTTGCTAATTTCTACAGATTTAACTAAATCCCACCCTGCTGAAAACTCCCTTTTCCCCAATCTAAGCTAGGAAACTTTCTGTGATAACCTACATTTCCATGCCAATGTCTGTAGCGACCTTGCCCAGCCTAATTCATATTCAGGAGTAATTCTTTACATATACAGGTAGTACTACTAACTTCAAAGGGCCGTAAGGATTATTCATGGGTGTGAAGATGACCTGAAGGAGGCTTTAATTTGTCTTCCCTTCTGTTTATACAAAGCTGTTTGCATATTATCGATTAGTCCTTTTCTAATTATGGCTCATGAAGGAACTATTCTTATTTGCAGTGATCTTTCACGCCTTAAGCTATTAGCTGAGAGAGATTCTGGTTTGCACGTGATGATTTCATGGGTTTCAAAAGTTGACTAAGCTGTAAGGCTCAAACGTAAGTGAAATCACTCAGAGATATGCTTTTCAGAGGCTGCCCAGATTACCTCCAGATGTTTGAATTTCAATTTGCATGCCAGTGAATAATATATACAAAATGGAGGAGATCACAGCAATGGATTGCTAATGAGTAATTTTAGGAGGTATATAAATTATTGGAGAGTAGAGGGTCTGCTTGACAGTGGGTAGGGCTTTAATATTCAAGTCAGTGGAAATATCTTGTTGGCTTCAGTGCAATTCAGAGTGTGCTTTAAGGGCTTAATGACTCTGGCACTTCAAAAAAATACCTCTTTCCCTCTCTAATTCCCCTGTCCAAACATGTGGGCAGGCAGCATCACAGAGTTAATGTACCTGCTGGATTATTTAAAGAAGTCTGCACTTCTTAATATGAAGCAAAAGTAATTAATTTCTAAATGCTATGAATAAAATGGAAGTACTGCACAGGGGACCAAGTAAGCTCTGAAGATAATAGCAGTAGTATTAAGCTGGTCCTTATGACAGACCCCACATCCCACTTTAAGGCTTTAATATCAGAATGTACTGATTTTAAACTCAGGTTTGTATCTGAGTGCTGCAGAAAATGCATTCAGCACCTGGCAATCTCAAGAATATAATGTTTGGACAGGCGGATCGACTTTTCCACTTAGCTTTCTGTAGAAACCAGCAAAATAGTAACAGGCACAAGACCAGCTAAACCTGGAATTTATTTCTGTAGGATGGATTTGTGTTTACCGATGATATTTACACCAGAGACGTTTCTAAACTAACCTTCCCAAAGCACATACATTGAGTCCTGGAAAATTTCTCAATGGAACATCTCCGGAACCCCTAGAGGTTGATGCTGTCATTTTATTTATGACTAATGAAAATGGAGCCTTTTTTCATTTTTGCCATTTCTTTCAGAACTGTTTTAAGGAGGGATTGATTACATTTCTGGAGCTTATTAGATAAAAGCTAAATACATTACACTTTCAACAAACTATCTCATAATTTAAGATATAAAGGGCATGCATTTATTTAAACAGTCAAACCACTGCCACAGAGTTGAATTGTAGGTCAGATTTCATTTTAAAATGCTTTCTAGCAGATGTTCTCTGATTGTTTGTGAGACAGTCTCTCAGGAAAAATATGGCCATAAATGATTGTGAGTCTCATCTGGCTTCGGTGGATACAAAAAGTTTCTCTTGTGATGTCATACCAAATCTTTAATATTAGGAGAATGAAGGTTTGATTGGTGAAAATATGCTCAAGAGATGAATAGACATCCTTATTATTCTGCAGTGCAGTTGGCTCGGTGTGTTGGTGATCTAAGTCAATGAAACTAGTTAGAGCTCATCTTTTTTCAAGGTAGTTTTCAAAATGATGCCATAAAAATGTTCGCTGGATATGAGGCACTAACCTGCTGCTCTCTGCAATATCACCATGAGCCAAGCGCTTATGGATATCTTGGGAGTAGGATGAGGCTATAACTAACCTGCTGAGCTGTTGCAAGGTCATAGAATCACAGAATGGTTTGGGCTGGAAGGGACCTTAAAGATCACCTAGTTCCAACCCCCCTGCCATGGGCAGGGACACCTTCCACTAGACCAGGTTGCTCAAAGCCCCATCCAACCTGGCTGTAAGAAGGTCCTGCGACAAGGCTAGTGCTCAGGGCAGTTTCTACCAGTTGTACCTGCACGATGAGACAGCCTAAAACCCTCGGCCAGCGTTGAGGTCCCATGCTGTGTGACCAGCCCATACCAACAACTGGTGAGCTGCAGCACCTCCTACATACTGCCTCAAAGCAAGGACCTTCCCCAGAGGGCTTGCCCCCACATGGACCTGAAACACCGGGCAGGGAAGGCTGCAGCCCAGGGGTGCAGTGAGTTTTCCAGGGTGGCAGAGCAGTTGGGTGGCAGCCGCAGGAGCAGCCGCTCAGCACATCATTCATATACTGCAGACCAGTAAATAAATACTCAGGTTTTGTCTTTGTAAGCCTGTCCCTCCCTCTCTGTGTTTCCCTCCCAGAAGACCTCTTTCTCAGAAAAGTTGCATTCAGTTGTCCTCTTTTTTTTTTTTTTTAATTTTGGAGGAGAAGCCACCCCATTTTGAAATACCTTTGCTTGATGAGAGCATTTGATTGTTTAAGGACTTGGAAAAGATCCCTTTTCTTCCTGAGTCTCGAGGGCCAGCTGTTAAAAATGAGGTTGTGGCCTCTGCAATACAGGCTTTTTTTTGAGGAAAGCCAGGCTGACATAGCCGCTCAGTATGAAATGCTGAGAACTGTTGATTTTCATGGGCTTCAGCTAGAGTTGGTGGCATTCACTGCCTTGCAGAACAGGTCCTGTGTTGTCCCTCGTCAAACTCCAACTCCCACTTACAGTTTTATTTTTAATTCTTGGAAGAAGTATGGCTGGAAAATCTGAATATTACGATGATGTCTCAGGTTTTATTCACCAAATCTCATTTGGTTGGACAGCTAGAAAATTTCACAAGGGCAGTGGTGTACTTTTTTCCTGCTCCCAAAAAACCACAGTGGAAGCCACCACCTATGCCTGAAAAGTTTGACTGCAAAGTTAAGGGGAGCCCTGATGCTTTGGGGCAGAACAACTCCTGATCAGTGGGTCCTCTTGGCTGAATCCAAAGGCTGACAGGATGCACTGGGCAAGTCTGTAGCTGGATTTGAAGAAGGGAGGAGAGTTTTTGTTGTAAGACCTCTGTTTTTTCCAGGACTGTGATGGTTTTAATGGAGTTACTCCTTTAACCCAGGCTTTCTCACTTTAAATCTGAGTTCTCCCCACATTTTTCCTCCCTCCTTCCTTTCCTCAGCCTCTTTCCATCCAAAACCAGTTAAACAGCCCCTGTGTGATGGCTGGTAGGTCTGGCTGAGAACATTTGCATCGCAGTAAAAAAAAAAAAAAAAAAAGATGGGGCTGAACGGAAGCAATGTCTTCAGGTTTGCAGGCAGTGGCTCCTAGTCTGGGCTCATACTAGCTGATGTTCAGCTCCACCACCGAGGGTCAGATGTTATAGGGTGCTATGCATTGCTCGTGGAAAAGACAACTTGATTCATGCTGTTAAAGTATTTGGAAGCCATAATGTTGTACGTGGGTGGGTTCCTCCTGCTCTGGGTAACACGAAGGCTGAGCCCATTGTGCCCTGTGGTCTTTCCATTGCCATATGTGTAATGCACCCTGCTTTGCAGCATCTCAGAGTACCGTGCACACACACACACACAGGGAACATGGATAAAATTAGCAGTGAAGTCAGGAGGATGGATTGGTTAACACTTTGTACACTGAAATACCTTAACACTGTATTCATGTTGTGTTGCTCTTTTCTGTGTTTCCAGATAACCAAGTTGAAAATTGACAGCAACCCTTTTGCTAAAGGATTCCGAGACTCTTCCAGACTCACTGATATCGAGAGGTAATGGGGACTTTCTGTTTACTTTCCATGCAGATAAGATAAAGAGAAGAGAGAGTTTGTAGGAAAAGCATCCTTTCAACTCTTGAGAAGCTGTGCATTTTAATGTTATCTTGTTGCATATAGTAAGCCTCCTCCACCTCCTTTAAAAATACTTACAAACTTTATGAAGAAAGAGCTGTTTTGAGTTTTGACATCTGTTCCAGTTGGGGCCGATATATTCGTCTTCCTGAGGGGGTTTCTTGAAGGGGGGAGAGGGTCGGTTTACAACTTCAGAATGAAAAGCTTTTTTCTTATCATGCCATTTAATCCTATTGAGAGCTCTGAATTGGGTCACTGGGAAACAAGGGCAGTGGTCCTGTGAAAAACATCTTTATAGCTCCCCACTGCTCCACACAGTGGAAAAGAGAGAGGGGAGCTTCCCAAAATACACTTCAGCAGTCCCAGACACTGAAGTCAGCAATTGTTGCCATCAGGACAAATCCCATAACTCCCACTCTGACGACAAAGATGCCATTTTTGTTTCACCGAAATTGTACTGCAGGCTGCATCAGGGGAAAGCTTTATCTGGAAACTGTTGAGTTTTGTGTGTGTACAGCTCATTATAAGCAACTGCTGCCACAGGGACAGAAGCATTAACCCACAGTTGAGTAGGAAATAAACTTCAATCTCTTGGTAGCTCTCCAGCGCATCACATTTTTATGATATCGTGTCAAATAGTTTGGCAAATGAAGCAAATTAAGCTGCCTGCGTCCTTTAGGCTGGAAGAGAACTCGATGGAGATGGATATAACACATCCAAATTTTCCTATGAGCACACAGGCATGAAAGAAAGTTTGGAGAGGCCAAAACCCTCTAGGCCCCTATGTGGGGATATCCAGATGTATCTGTGAATCATCTTTCACGGGTGCATATTGGGGACAAACTGCTCAATGAAGTCATAGCCATACAGCTAGAGAAGGTCTTTATAACATTTCAAAAGTATATCAATCTAAGCAGGTCCATGGCTGGGAAACAGTGGTATATTTTATACCTTACTAATGACTGGATCATTAGTGATCCATAGACCAGTTGGGTGAAAGAACAGTAATTTGGGGAAGCAAGCTTGTAGACTGCAGTGCACACTTGCAAAGTGGTTAAAAATTGCTTCCTAAGTGGAAGTCTTAGTAGAAAATGGGAAAAAAAACCAAACCAAAACAAAGCAGATTTAATTAGAATAGCATAGCCTGCTGTATTGACAGAGCACTAAGGTAAACAACATCCAAACCTCAGGTTTGGATGCAATAAATAGTCGAAAAAAGACCTGTCGGAAGAGAAGAGACTTTTATTTTTCACATATAAGTTTTCTTGTTTTACAGACAGGCAATATCTAATGACACAGCTTTGCAAGGGCTGAGAGAGTCTGAATAGATAAGCTGGGAGAAAAACTTAGTTACCTCTGTGCAGATGAACCAACTATCGTGGTGCTGGATATGACGGGAATTTTTCCAGAGGGCAGCTTATTATAACAGCACATGGCACGGAGTCAGAAATGCTGAGCATAAACCGCAGTGCCCTTTTGTTTATTGATAAGTGTAAGAATAGAGGCTGAGACAGGCAGCTTAGCCCAGGCACAAACGTTGCCATGAAAGATAAGGTAGCTGAATGTGAAACCTACAATAAATACAAGAAACGAAATGTGCTAAGTATCGAAATGACATTAAAACTGTGGATTTGAGAGTCCAAGTTTGGGTAAGGCGTTATTTTGGCTTAAATGGGAAAGCTTAGCTCTGCTCAGGGAACAACAGTATTTAAAACCACAAAACCTGCTGCACAACACATCAGGTAATGAGAAATTAAAAGTGTAACAGACAAAAGGGCTGGTAAGAGACTTTGAGGATTTCCTAAGTTATCTGATATGGTCCAGAAATACCAAGGGTTTTTTTTCAGTTCCAGCATCAAAATATTCAGGCAGATGAGAATGTCATTCTCTGAGTGCTCACTGATTCTACAGATTTTATCTTAGCGCCAGCAAAATTGCTTAAAGAAATCTGATATAAAGCAAAAAAAAAAAAAGGCAACGTGAGATATGATAACAGGAATAATTTCTTGCTTGATGTCTGTCACGACATGCATTACAAGATATAGGTGATGTGTTGAATAGTACAGCATGACTCTTGCTCAGTCTAGTTGGAAACTTGGTTAATCCTAGAAGATCACTGTCTGAGAAAAATATTTATTTGCCAGGGAAAAGACTATGCAGACCACACGCACATTTGCACAGCTTTTGAAAATTGAATATTTATCTAGAAACTGTGAAAATACCTTCCATGCACTGCTTCCTAAGCAGGCCCGGGTACGGTGCATGCATGCATAATCTGCAGTGCTGTGCGGTGATCCTAGTAGTCTCCTGTAAAGCATCCTGTGATGTTAAGGCCAAGAGAGCGCTCATTTGTCACGAGTTCCAGCTTTTCCGAATGACCCAAGTAGTGTGAAAGTGTACAGAGCTTTGTATTTCATTTCCAGGTATTTAAGCCTGCTTTTTCCTAAACAGCCTTTGGGGAGGGAAACAAATCAGATCAATTGATCTTTAGAGACCTAAAGAAATTAAATTAGTCTGGAGTCAGTTACTGCACTAAACCATCCAGTAATTGGATTGCTCCTTGTAACTGATTGAAAACAGCCTCTATCTGTAACAATATAGGGAGCTTTTCTTTATAGTAGATCTGAGAGAAAAACACATCTTTTTATGACATGATGACAGAAATTGCACTTTTTTAACCTAATTGAATATGATTTTATAAATATGTGACTTTAACGATTTCAAGCTTCCCATTCTAGATTTATGATCCCTATGTAGGACATTCAGGCTGCAAATGCCTTTAGGATTAAATCTGTTTGTACCATATGTGTTGGACTTAAAATAATATATGTAAAGGTGGTGAAATTTGCAAAATGGTAGAGGAGG
>VZTV01016982.1:0-14407 GCA_013400875.1 Anhinga rufa | reverse complement strand
TGGGGCTAAACCACAACAGGCACATACTAATCTTTCCAGAACACACAATAATATTTGCTAATTGTTTACTAATTTTTCACATTCCTATAGAATTCCACTGACAGTAAAAGTTTTTTTTGGTGAATTGGTGGAATATCAAGTGACTTAGGACAGAATATACTAGATGATCAAGAACATTTTCTTAATAGAAATTCCATTTTGAAGAAGGGATTCTGAAATTTTCCATACGATTAGTCTGGTTTAATTGGACTTGCTTGGAAAATAGATGGAGGAAAGAACAATCCTAGTGATGTCTAAGATATTAATTAATTTCTCTTGTAATTTAAACATTCAAAATTGCATTGAAATTACAGAATCAAAAAAAAATGCCACAGAGCTTTAAAGTCAAATTGTTCATCTCCTACTTCCATCAGATCCTTTCACACTGGCAGCATTTTATTGTGTGAAGAAGAAAGGAAAAAAAAACAAACCCCGAACCAGAAGTAAACTCATTTAAATCCATATTATTTTTGCTATGGGGGGTCTGTGGATAGCAGCTGGGCATTGCTGCTATCAGCACAGGGCAAACATCACAAAGGACAGTCGTTGCCTCAACATCTTTATATTCAGGACAGCTAAGGCATCCAGAAAATGACAGGAAAGGCCACAGATACATATGCAGAAAAGCCTAGGAGATTTTTCTGGCTCTCAGTTCAGCCCACCTAACTTATTCAGGTCTCCCTGGGGAGAGCGCAGAGGAAAGGAGAAGGGCACTTTTGCAGAGTTCAGCTGGTACTAAAGAAAAGCCAATTTTCTGAGGACTGGCACTTTGGTGATGGACATGAGCAATTTGAGCTTGTCTTGCAACAAGAGTAAACAAAAATTTTTTGCCATGTGGTAACCAAACAGAAGCTGTAGAGGTTTCCCTAATCTCACACGAATTTTTTGAGGGTGCTATTCTCTGAGGGGAGACTGGAGAGGGACAGCACATG
The DNA here is from genome assembly GCA_013400875.1 of Anhinga rufa. Lineage (NCBI taxonomy): Eukaryota > Metazoa > Chordata > Aves > Suliformes > Anhingidae > Anhinga > Anhinga rufa. The sequence goes on along the minus strand of VZTV01016982.1, from coordinate 13,436 downwards.
TGGATTTCCCTGACTGTTTCTCATAGAAGGACCAAATTTAATTTGCAGTCCTAGCTTGTGGTGTGAAAACTAAAACCTGAACCCAGAAACAGGACTCATGCAGCGCACTCCAAAGTGCTTTGTCAATATGTTACTCCCTACATCAAAACTGCAAAACTGTGTCAGGACTGTGGGAAATGTCCCTTGGTTTTCTAGCAACAAATGAGATAAGAGATAACCTCGAAGTGCTTACATTGCAGCCTACCTTACAACTAGTCCAAAAGGCACACAGGGTAAGTTCCTCTCAATGTCATTTTACAACACCAGGGGACACTCTTTAAAAGTTAAATTTATTTATTGAGATCACAGGTAATGTAAATATTCAAATATGAGAGACCAATTGCTCCAGTCTTTATTCAAAAAACCAAGGTTTTTGTTCTCTCACATGTATTCAGTGAATCAGTCATAGTGGGAGCATGTGGCCTTTGCAATGTCCTACGGTGCCGCTATCGGGATTATTGCAACAGACGTGGAAGAAACATGAACTATTGGTAAAGTAACTCCCAAAAGCAAGGATTAAAGCAGTAGAACAAGTTATTTTCCCAGACCCTGCTAAGCATCCAAATTCCCAGTGTCCCATAGTTTATAGTGAAGAGCATAACAGGAAGAAAAGTGACACAAGCATGAATCTATCCAGATGACTGTGATTGACAATGAGCCGGTGAAGGACAGCCCCGAAAATGGATCTATGAAGAGACCACAAAACTAATTCCTTTTGTGATATAATCCTGACTCTAAGCTACAGTAGAAATGCTAATACATTAATCTATGTCTCTAATGTCACCATTCTAATTCAATACATTACTAGGGAGATAAATCTCTGAATACCTCCCACATAAATAGCACGCATTGTTGTGATTTTCTTAATAAACCATGGAAAATTAACACAGGCATTGCTAGCAGCTTCATATCCTAATGCAAATGCAATTTACTGTTTTGTGAGATATAATGTTATACACATATACAGACAAGTTATGATATTACACTAATTTCTGCAGACAGACTTGAGACAGTTGACAAACTAGAAATGTAATGTGCTGTCTGATCCTGTCCCTTCTCAATGCAGCTCTTCAGCATGAAGGATAGCAGGGCTGACACAGGACCAGCAAAGGACATTTTTAGCTGAAGAAGCAGGGCAGAAGATGGCAATTTGCCTTTGTGTTTATGTGGCTACAGGGTGGCGGCTTTGGGGGGCAGGGGACAAGCACATAGACGCAAGCTGCTCGCTGCCTCCTGGGGAAACACCGCTCAGGCCCTTATAGCAGGGACAGACAGAAAGTGGCAGGACAGATCACGTTTCTGTTTTATACACTCACACAGCAGCTCTTTTCTCTGCCTAATCACTGGTGTAGTAGGAAACAGCTGCTCATCCTAATTTTACACATGAAAAGTAAAGGAATGTTTTTGCTGATTCCAAAGATATGATGCCAAGAAATCTGCTGGGCTCCCGGGCTGGTCTGCCCCGCAGTTGGGCACCCCAAAATGGCTGGCCGGACTCTGATACAAGAAAACGTACCTCGGAGCAGGGGACACTGAAAGTTACAGCCTGGGGATGGGGCCAACCCATTAACACCCTGCAGCACCATTTTATTTAATCCCACAGTCCTCGCAATTTGACAGCGCCAGAGAATTAAACAGGAAACGTCCTGATATTACCATACAAATCCATGGCACCTTGAATATTGCAAGTGGAACTCACCTCATGTGCCAAAAATTTACAGTAAATCTGGACAAGGTATAAAGAAGGGCAGCAAAAATGGTTAAAGGAGTGAAATGGCTTTGATGTAGAGAGGGACTTGAAAAGAATAGGGCGCCAGCCTGGAAAATACAATATAGTAGAGGTCTATAAAATCTTGAGCAGCATGGAGAAGGGTGTAGGGAATGACCGCTCAGCATTTTCTGATCCAAAAACTCAAGGCTATCAGATGAAGTAAAAAACCATTAAGTTCAAGAGCAGACCAAAAGAGGTGCTTCTTCACAAGATGTATGGTTGAGCTGTGCAGCTGAGCTACGGGATACTACAGATGCCAAAACCCTTCTGGGAATTTGAGAAATTAATGGAAGAAAAATCCTTCTTGGGTTGGGAAAGACAGAGACACCACCTGTGGCTTAGGAAATCCCTCAACTACAGACCAGCAGAAGTGGAGGAGCTTCCCGCCCTGCCCAAGCACCCTGAGGAGCCTGGCTACAAGTCTGACCCAGACAACCATTGCAATCTGACAAGGGATGCTTCTCTGCCACCACACTGAGCAATATTTGATTCTCTATGCATGCCTGAGCCTCAGCTCTCATGGAAAACGGACAGCTTGCCTATGGAGCTGTAAAAAGTCATCAGCCTGCGATCCATTTGCATGTGGAACACCAAAGCCCAGCTCAAGGGCAATGCTGAGATGTCAGCACGTATTATGCAGTGTAAATCACAGCACTGAGAATGCCCCAGTCCCCAAAAAAGAAACGACAGACCTCCAGCTGCAGCTCAAAGAAAATACTCAGCCTATTGTTAATAACATATTTAGGCTCATTTGTCAATAGGGGCTCAGCAGTCCAGTGATGGAAGCGGGGAACACACTTTGGGAGGAAGCAAGCTCTGCCCTAAGCAGAAGGTAGCTGCACTCATGCTGCCCATTTGCCTCTCTGAGGCTCATTTGAGGCCGAGCTCATGTCCCCAGGAAGGGATGGCAGGGCAAGCTATGGCAAGGGCAGGCACCCCCAGCACCTCTTTGCCCTGGTTCCCCCCACCAGTCCCAAGAACAAAGCATCTTGCTGCAGTGCAGCCTCAGACAGGGGGAAAGGCTCAGAGCAGAGCACAGATTTGTGCAAACCTGATGTTTGTCCAGTTGCATATGTTGCACCCTTTCTGCCCTTACTCTCCCAAGCCCAGGTGCTGCAGCATTAGAAAGATTTGCCATTAAGACTAGAGTGGCCCTGCACCATACACTTATGTTTCCTTTCAGGATAGCGGTGCTTTCAACATGTTTTTTTTCCCCTTCTGCAGATGTAGCTCTTTGAATTGCAAACATTGTTCATTTTAGGTTGAGACAACACAGAAAGGAAAGAAAAGCTTTTGTGCAAATGTGTGCATGAACTGATGTTGGGAGTGAACTCGGCAGTGGTGAGCTGGCAGGGTCCTGTCCCCCTTGTGCCAGAAGGATGGTCTGCAACTCAGGGCAGCTCAGCAGGGAGGAGACTGGGGGTGATCATCCCCTACACCCGTTAGTAGTGCCTCTGCATATAAATTAGGTGTGCCTGCGGGGCTTGTGGAAGCTAATGGCTGTGTGAGGCACATGAGCAACCTGCCTGCTCTACGGTTCACCTCACACTAGGAGGTGGCTAGCCTGGCTCTTGCTTCTGAAGTTGGCTTCCAAAATCAGCACTGCTAAAGGAGTCCGGGCCTTCCATCCCTGCAAACTGGTTCTCTTTGGAAAATATTGAGATCATCCTGGAGAAAGCAGATCTGCTATCTGATACAGCACCAGCTGACTAATGCAGCAATGCACATATTAGGGGAAAAATCCCACAGCCTTCCCAGAAGTGCCGCTAACTAGTACCTGGAAATAGGCCGGGGGTAGCAGCGCCTTTCAAGCAGTACCATATATAGACTACCCAAAAGAAACAAGGAGGAGGAGGGCAGAACAAGTGATACTGATGAACTGGTGCTTTTCTGGGATACTGGAGAATGGTACAACCCCTAAGTTAGGAATTATTTCAGAGTCAGGACACCATAAGACAAAATGGACTTAAATTGTTGTGTCTACGTGTTTGGTCTTCTCTATACCAGTGAGCTGAACCTGAAATAACTCAGAACAATATATTGCAACCCAGATGTTGGCCTTCAGCTGTTTGCAGTGTTTGCAATAAGTAACCCCTATAAATGTGATGTTGTTGGCTCTGCCTCTACTGCAGCCTCATGGCTGCTCTTGTCCAGGACAGATGGGCTCAAATCCAAAAGGTTCACTGCTGAGCATCACAGAGGTCCTCACAGGACAGAACAGTGGCAATGCAGCGTAAGGTAACAGACTGATACCTCCTTTTATCACGTGCGGTGAGGAAAAGCAGAAAGGATCCCTCTACAACAACAAACCTACTGCGTTTGGGTAGCATAAGTCTGGCTTTGCAGAGCCAAACTCTAGCACGCAGCTGGCTGTGAAGCACTGCAACAAGTCAGGACTTCCCCCCTTCCCTACACAGAGATGCAGCTGCCAAAGAATTAATCTGCACTTGGTTTTGCCTTCCTTGGCCAAATGCTGTGCTGCCATACTGCACAGAATTCAAGTCAGCAGGCAGGTTTGATCTTTGCCAATACTATGGCAGGTTTGATTTATTCTCAGCTATAATACACACTTGGACTGCGGCTTCTGGCAGCATGCTTTATTTCCAGATCAATGAGAAATTATTATTGTGGAGAAGCAGACTTGGGGAGTGGATCTCCTTCGCCCTCAGGCACAGAAAACCCAGATTATTCACACGCAGACAACTCTCTCCGAGTTGTGTTAGGAATGTAATGGCTGAGTTTTAGGAAAACTTCTAAAACTGACACCAGGCCTGGAGCTGAGCCTGTTGCAGGGGGTCACTAAGATGGATCTGCCCCTCCCCGAGGATGACTCAGATAGCACCAGGATTCTCAAACATTGCCACGTGTTATACAGAGGTAACGGGATTACAGCTGGTTATGCTTTTGAAAAATCTAACTTAAATATTGAAAAACAGCAATTATCTTTCTTTTCTCCTGTGCTTTATCTAGATCTTTTCAGAGCCATTATATACACCTGTGGCTTAAGATTCCCACTCAAGGGCCAACAGGCTGCAAAGTTCAGTGAAATTTGTAAAGGTGACTGCAATACAATTAAGGGCTATCCAAAACTGACTCTTGGGGGTTATCTCAGGTGGATGGACTTTAATAATAAGCGTATAACTCAAAGCATCTGGATTTTCTGTCTCCTTATGGGCTCCAAAGTTTAAGACTGAAAGAGATTTGGTAGCAGACACAGGGGTGGGGGGGGGAATATCTGTATTTCTACTTTGTGGGAGACTCCTGTAATTTCAGCATTCCATTTGTATTCAGAAGAAGGTGTCAGGTGTTGAAGCTTGGAATATAATATGAACAAAGTCTCAAATGTTTCATTTGGGGCTGAAACTACATCAGTGGGGCTGTGACTACATCAGTGGACAAGGGAAAACCCACGGATGTCATCTATCTGGATTTCTGTAAGGCCTTCAACACAGTCCCCCACAGCATCCTTCTCTCTAAACTGGAGAGATATGGATTTGATGGGTGGACTGCTCAGTGGATAAGGAACTGGCTGGATGGTCACATCCAGAGGGTAGCAGTCAATGGCTCAATGTCCAGATGGAGACCAGTGACAAGTGGTGACCCTCAGGGGCCCGTACTGGGACCGGTACTATTTAATATCTTCATCAGTGACATAGACAGCGGGATCGAGTGCACCCTCAGCAAGTTTGCAGATGACACCAAGCTGAGCGGTGCGCTTGATACATCTGAGGGATGGGATGTCATCCAGGGAGACCTGGACAGGCTGGAGAGGTGGGCCTGTGAGAACCTCATGAGGTTCAGCAAGGCCAAGTGCAAGGTCCNGCTGCATCAAAAGCAGCGTGGGCAGCAGGGCGAGGGAGGTGATTCTGCCCCTCTGCTCTGCTCTGGTGAGACCCCACCTGGAGTACTGCATCCAGCTCTGGAGCCCCCAGCACAGACAGGACATGGAGCTGTTGGAGCGGGTCCAAAGGAGGATCACGAAGATGATCAGGGGGCTGGAGCACCTCTGCTATGAAGACAGGCTGAGAGAGTTGGGGTTGTTCAGCCTGGGGAAGAGAAGGCTGAGGGGAGACCTTATTGCAGCCTTCCAGCACTTAAAGGGGGACTATAGGAAAGATGGGGGCAACCTCTTTAGCAAGGCCTGTTGTGACAGGACAAGGGGTAATGGCTTTAAACTAAAGGATGGTAGATTCACACTGGATATAAGGAAGAAATTTTTTACACTGAGGGTGGTGAGACACTGGCCCAGGTTGTCCCGAGAGGTGGTCGATGCCCCATCCCTGGAAACATTCCAGGTCAGGCTGGACGGGGCTCTGAGCAACCTGCTCTAGCTGGAGATGCCCCTGCTCCCTGCAGGGGGGTTGGACTGGATGGCCTCTAAAGATCCCTTCCAACCCAAACCATTCGATGAAACATTTAATCCAACTTCCAATGTTTATCTGCCAGCATACAAAAAAAAAGGCAAGAGAAAAAATTTCTACACAGAAAAGTGGCTCCTAAACTAAACAGCACTTAAAGAAAAAAATCAAGATTTTACTTGCTAGAAATCTGTTCTGGAAGAAGATTTTTTTGGAAAGATATGTGAAAAAATAAGCTTCTCAGATGGCTTCTTTGAGGATCAATTTTAGATAAACATTATGAAACCACAAGTAGCATGATAAACATGCATGTCATGTTTCTTCACCCAGCTGCAGCTGGGAAACCAAGCAATAAATACTATTTATTTATTTTAATAGTATGCTTAGTGAAAGTATTACCAATATTTCCTAAGCTTAAAATCATCCATGAATGTATTTGACCATGAGACTCAGCGTTTTCATAGTAATTTACAACTTTAAAAGGGTAAACTCTATTGCTCTCTGTCAAACCAACAACTGGGTAAGTGCAGAATGTTACCATATGAAGCATGATGAAATTTATTGCTGCAGTCATTAGTACATATTGATTTTGTTTATAACAACCCAAGGGGAATACTAAACCTATTACACCTGTGCTGGGCTCTCTCTCGCTCTCTGACAGGACGCAGACACGGCAATGCCAGCTTGCAAACCGCCACTGCTGCTCGCTTTCCTCTGAGGATGGGTTTTTGCAGATCAGCGCATTTTGGTTAGCGCATTGGGTTTTGCTCCATTTTGTGGCTACTCCATGCACTGCTTTATTTTTAAGAATTTGCAGCCTAGGCAGCACAAACACCGATTTGTTATTAGTCAACACATTATTAAATCATATCAATTCCTTGTAAGTATGCTTTTTACAATTTAAATCAGGTTTTGGGTCAGTGTTAAGAGTCTCATTCCAAGCCTTGAATCACAGGTACTAACAGAAGAATTGATTGAGGACTTTCTTAAAGTTATTTAATTATTTCTTCAAAATACAAGTAAAAAAAGACTTTTGCACAGGAAAATCTGAAGCAAAGTATGTTTTCTTGATTTGACTTGTGTGGTAATGTAACATTTTAGACAGATGCTGATTTAATTTTTAACTGATCAAAGACATGTCATTTCATACTTGTGTAGGAAAACTAAGTATGAAATTTGATTTAAAGAATCAGAGAGTTGCATTTCAATATTTAATTGAAAATTATTTAATTATTTTCACTCTGCAATTAGGACAAAAGAGATGCTGAAATAGAGTTTCCCATATTCATATGATTTTAACCATTGGGGTAGCTCAGAAATTTCCCCTAATTAACTTGAAAAGACAGATACCGTTATTTCATTCCGTTCTTTCTATAATTTTTACTTAAAAGGTATTTCTTTAATTGAACAGAAAAGCAATTTCAGTCTTAATCATGAGTCCATGGAATGGAGCATTATGAAAAAAAATTGCTGATTTAGCGTGCAAGAAAAGGGGAAATTACCAAGCTTGTGACTACAGGGTCAGCTTAGGAATCACCTTCCTCCAGCCCAGCTCAGCAGCTGGGAGGCCACAGATGCACTTCTCAAGCTTTGGAGTTGCAAAAAAATAAATAAATAAATAAATAAATAAAAAAAATATATATATATATAATCAAGGTGTGTGTGTTTTGCTTTTTCAGCCCCATTATGCCAGAAGAGCAATGTAACACAGCCCAACCCACAGATGCACCACACTGCTAACAGGGGTCAAGAATGGGGTAAGCACAGGAGAGTTTTGACTCTATCCGGCACAGCAAGAGTCACCAGCAATGCCAAACAGCACGGACCAAAAGAGGAGAAAGTACCTCCAGAAAGCAGACCTTTGCAGTTAAGGTAGTCCCATCCTCCCAGATAAAAGAATACTTGTTCTGCTTGGTTCCCTCCCTCCCTCCCTCAGGCCTGTCCCGTGCCAAGTTTCCCATCACAGACTTGTGTTGCTATACCCTCTTTTCACACAGAGAAAACACAGCTTATGAAACTGGCCAACAGTTTCTCGCAATAGATTGTTTATGGTGGATCACTTTCATGTAAGAAACCACCTCTGCCTCAAAACCCCTCAAGATACTTCTCTTACTCTCCTTCAGGAATTTCTCTTATTTCACTTGGTGCAAAGAGCATGTTATTAGTGATCATTTGTTCAAACAGTCACGATTTCCCCCACTGTGGCTATTGGAAGAGTTCATTAGAGGCCACTAGGATGACAAACCACAGAAATTAAAAAAAAAATCAGCAACTGCACAATGACTTCTTATAGACTGCCTCTTCCCACCACTCCCATGCACACAGTCTTGGTACTCACGACGTTACTCTTGCAACAGACATAAGGAGCCAAGTCACACAAGCAGCCCAGAACACTGCCTTTGGGCAGTTTCCATCTCACACCCTTTGGTTGGTTCATCTTGCTACTCGAAGATATTTCTTATATATTTCTATGGAGGTCACGGGAACCTCAACTCACAAGGCAGAAACTCAGTTTACACAGCCTTAGAAACTGAAAAAGCTCCCCACTGGCAGATGATGGTTGCAATTCATGTTCTATTTTGTATCTTTCTTTGGTTTTTTTCCCCCCATTTGCGCAGCAGTACAAGCAAGGACCAGATCCAACAGCTTATAACAGGAACTGTGCAACAACCACGATATATCTCCACAGGGATCTAACTCAGCACCCACATGCAAGTGAATACGTCCCTTTGAACACATCCTCCAGTGAGGATCAGCTAGCACAGTGGTGTACTTTGCCCCCATATTTTTTATTGTAGCTGAACATTTTCCTGTACTCTCCCAGGGAGCATCATGCAGCAATGAATCCGGCCACAGCGCGTGGAGCTACAGGTATGAGGAGGCAGGCACGTGGGGGAATGGAAACTACAACCTGTGGAGCAAGCAATCATTTTAAGCCCTGCTTTTCAAGCCAGGCTAATCTCCATCCCTTGCATCACGTACATCATTTCTTTATTAGGGGTGTTCAGGCCAGGCCATAACTGCTAGGATATTTTAGATCATTCTGGCAAGGCGTACTTAGGCACACACCTTCCCACAGATCCCACTTTCCCAGAGATCAACCAGCATCCTCAAGTGAATAACATCATGGGCACCACTAGGAAGTTATTTGACTCAGTAAGTTTGTGACAACACGTGCATGGCTACATCATGCCTCTCTGCTTGGAAAATAACAACCTAAAATCAGGTTATCCATTGCTCAGAAGACTTTCCTTTTCTATCCATCTTTCACAGATGTATTTCCATATTTTTTGGTGTGTGTTTTGTTGTTTGGGTTTTGTTTGTGTTGTTTTCCCTCATTTGCTGTCATTCTTCCCTTACATGCAGCAGCCGGCTGCTGGACACTCAAAATCCCTCATGAAGTCACTAAGTAAGGTCACCACTCACTGCTTTCCACCTGCAGTCCCATCATCACTAATTACAGCTTCCATAAATTAGTTCATTGGTGACATCTAAATGAAGCCATTTACAAATTGCAGTAATGCCGAGCAGCCCAGCTCCCCAATACGGGTAATGACTACATGTAAACATCGTCAGACTGCACAGGAGGGATGATGACTGAATTCACCATTGTTACTGCCCAGCCACAATGGCACAGATTTAATTTTATCTCACACCTATAGAATTTGCCTGTGCTGCTCAAAGCAGAGAATGCATGCTTGGATTGCCAGTGCTCCCTGCATTCACTACAAACCAAGGGAGAAAATCATCCTGGGACTGGAGAGCTTCAGTTCCTCAGAGAAAGCGTTTAGCCTGTCTGCACATAAGCACAGAAACTGGGATTTTACCAACCTTGCTTACACACAGTGATCCCACCCCTACAACATCGAGATGCCTCAAAGGGTAAAAGAACAACTCAGGATAAAAGCCATCACCTTGCAACTAGAAAGCAGAGAAAAACTATTTTGTGGCCTCTCTGTAAGCTTTGGCACACAACTGGATGTCTTTTGAGGCCTCAGTCACTGCAGACTTCTCCAAGCAGACATCAAGATGTTCATGCTGCCAGTCAAACTGTATCCAGATGCATCTCAAAATACTTCCCTCCATGAGCCACTCAACAAAATCACTGTATTCCCAGACTCTTACTTACACAGCATCTGCAAGAGAGGCACCTGCCCTGCACCATTTTGGGGCAAACATGATCAGGTCACCCTACCTGCCCTACTACTCAGCTGCAACCTGACCCAAGGGGCAACAGCCGCTGTCAGCTGCACAGCTTGGAGAGCAGCACCACTTGGCAGCACAAAGACCAGTTAATATTCAGACAACCATTTGGGGAAGCTCTGCCTCAAGCCACCTCATGCTCTGGCTAGACTGTGCTGCAGAGAAGCAAACTTGCACGGCTAGTGGTGGGGTGGCTGGGGACTGGCCGGGAAGTCCTTGCACCCTGGTTGCCGAAGGCTCCAGTACCATATTCCCAGCCAGCTAACCCATGTGAAATGAAACCATGCCTTACACTGCAGGGCTGGCAAGCACAGAACAAAGAGATGCAGTATTTCCCCTCTGAAAGCCAGAGTTAATTTGGTAAACATTCGCTGCTTTAAACCCACCCTCCACAACCCACAGCATCAAAACGAAATAATCACTATGTAGTCATTCTGGGAACACCCACACCACAGACCTTCAGTGAAAGCATGGTAGAAAGAGCAAGACAAAAAGTAAATTTAAAAAAAAACCCAAACACTGGTTTTACCATGGATGCTGTTCTAAGAGTTTGAAGTAGGGTGTTTTTTGAAAACAACCCTTCCAAGTGCATTGATTGCTTCTTGCTTGAAGAAAATCCCGAGTTAGGGCTCCCATTGATTTATGTCACATTTAAAAACCTAGTTCTCTTGAGTTATTCCACTACATTTCAAGCCAAGCAATTAATTCTTGTTTTTTTAGAAATTATCTAGTACATAGAAAATTTCTGGAGCGACACACAGCACTACAGAAATGAGTCTCTTAGAAAGATGCTAAGCATTCCTATGCCAACATATTTCACAGATTGAACTGCTCTGATATTAGCAGCCTTTGTGGCACATGTACACATATGTACAACACGCCTGGAACTTTTTGTCACTTCAGTGGTATTTGGATGTCTAGCATGAGAAACTTGTTGGCAGTCAGACTGAGGGCACATCCTATTCACCTGTCACGTAAGCACTTTACGCACAGAGATAACCCAGATAAGAAGGGGTTAATTGTTTGACCACATAGATACAGGAACAGTATTCTTTCCCTTTCAGTTAAAACTTCATAGGAAAAAAAGAATTAAAGGCAATATATTCTAGCAGCTAAAATACTGATCCTTGCATGTGATGTTAACCTGGAGGGAACCTGCAGCTCTCTGCAATGGTTTGGCTGCCGTTCTCACCATCTGCAAGAATTTTCCCTGTTAAATATCCCAGCCTATATATTTATTTAAATGCTAAGCGGAGCTTTTTTCCACCACTTCAAATTTGTGCTTAAGCACCTACAGGAGCCACCACTTCAAATCTGTGCTTAAGCACCTATAGGAGCCCAGTACGCAAGTACCCTCACCTTGTTCAAAAGCACACCCTTAGGTTTTTTTGCCAGATACTTTCTTCACGAGTGGTCAGGTATGAGGAGCTGGTCGTAAGCTGCACGCAACATGGAGACAGCACCATCCTTAGCCCCGAGTTTCAAACTATGGTAATGAGAGTTCAGAGAGCAGCCAGAAGAAAAGTCACATCAACAGTCGCCTCTTCCCAATGCTTACCACAAGATATGAAGTGCAAAGAGTCGTTTTCAGCATTAATCAGCTCCCTGAGACAAGGACAAGAGCTGTGCTGGGGTAAGCACCTATGGCGCACCTAAAAGCAAATCCACAACCACCCAGAAAACATCATGTCAGCCACCCGAAGACATACTGTAGCAGTTGGTCTTTTCCCAAGGATGTTTACCATCCTCCACATGCATAATTAACAACAGCACATAAAGAAACTGAATGTGCCTCCATCCAGCCTGGTTTCACCAACACAAACATCTCACTGCTGTGGGATGGTTGCATGTATAATAGCTTGGTGTCAGGCTAACTATTAATGCACTCATTAGCATTTGCGCAGGACTCACTCCGCAATAAAAGTTATTGGAACGTCATTATGTGATCATTATGCAAAGAAACCCATCCAAAAAAAAAAACCAAACCCACCAAAAAACGCAAAGATGGCAAAGGTCAGGAATGGCCCGGATCAGCCTGGCATAAAGGAAACAGCATTTATCTGATGAGGTTTTAGCCCAGCCATGCCATGCCACATGCTGCAGGCTTGCTCTGGATGCTGGAGCTTTCTTGTGTGCGTGCTTTAGGGTAAAGCCTAAAGCTACAGTGGCACATGGATGTTGCCAGAAAAGAGGGGGGGATCTGCTGACCTAGGATAAAGTGGCACTCAGGGCACTGGGAGGGGAACAGTTACACATCCCCACTGCACAGGGACTGTGGGTACAGGAGGGAAAACAGCTGCTGCACAAAAGCTCAGCAGCCTCCTCGTCCCCATCCCGGACAAGCACTTCCCTATACCCCACATGCCATGGGCAGCTTTCACAGCACTGAGACCCAGCTCCAGATTTATTTGCAGGGCACCCTCAACTGCCCCACCGCAGGGCAAAGCAGGGGCAGGATAGGCTGCTGTGGCAGTTGCTGCTGCCGCTCCATTTCATATCAAACACAGCAAAGCACAGTCTTCCCAGCTAACATACAGTAATAAAGGTCTAATTCCTTTCTAACACAGCCAGCAAGCAGTATACACCCCCAATGAAGCACATACCTGATTCATTTCAGGGAGCTCCAGGAAGATCCAAGTCATCCCCATACAAGCAAACCACTCATGCAATATCCTTTCCTCCCAACCCCTTGCAGCTGCTGCCCAGCCCCACAGCTCCCATCTTCCCCAGGTGCAAACAAGCCCTGCATTGCACAGCTGGGGCCCACTGGGGCTGACTGCTCCAGCACCTCTGATGCCTGCAGCTGTGATTGTACAGCCCCTACTGACATCATCACACCTGGAAACCCAGAGCAAACCCAGGCCAAAAACTTCTAAACCAACCCCCAAGATAGAAACAACAAAGCTTACTTTTTTGACTGGGACTACATGGCAATGATATGATTTGAGACAAGTGTTAAAAATCTCAGGCTGAGCAGTGCCTCTTCGGACCATGATTTTCATGTTTCCCTGCTAAATAGCTAAAAAACCTCTAGTGTTTTCCCAGTAGGAAGGCTTTTTTTTTTT
>VZTV01016979.1:0-20530 GCA_013400875.1 Anhinga rufa | reverse complement strand
ACAAAGACCTGCCAATATAACATGTTTTTTGTTGCTTACATTTTGGCATTTTATTGTAGTTTGTACCATGCCAGTCTCCCCCAGAAGCGGAGAGATATAAACTATCACACACACACACAAACGTACATATATATACATACATACGCATACACAGTTCAAGAAAAACACCTACTAAATAAAGCCAGGACTTTGGTTGCTGATGGAATCCACCAGGTGCATTTCACCATAGGTGGAAACTCTTCGGGTTTTGCAGGAAACAGGCGTAAAGAAATAAATTGCAGTAACCTGTCCACCAGCTGCTTGAACCTCCTCTGTGAAATCCTAAAACAAACATGCTGCAGTTACTGTCACACTAGAGTTTATCTTATCAGATTTCAATGTTCATTTTTAAAAAAACATGCTTCTGTTCTATACACATAAAAAATTCCAAATATAAAGTTTGAAGCAGCATGCTTTGAAATATTGGCACACAGCAATGCTCTTCAGTGCATGCCTAACTATGCTTTTTAATGTCTGTGATTTAAAAAGCAAACAAACAAAACCAACAAAAAAGCAATAGAATAATTACTTGTTCTTGACTTTTAGTAAACAAAACAAACAAAAAAATCCTTAGCTATTTCACTCCACAGTCTGATTACTGAGGAATTCTGATTTCTTTTATTTTGAGATACTTGGTTCTATTGAATTAAGAGGGGAAAGTACTTCATATGCTTGTGACAAGTGCACATTTTAAATTACGTGCCGCACCACTTCCATAATATCACAATACACATGTATGTGTAGATATATTAAAGCATCCTTTTCTAAATAAGAGCTCTCCTTTTTTAATGGTTTAGATTTCTAATACATGTTTTAGGAATAAAAACATCCATAGGCCTACTGCATCCTTAACCAGGAGGGTAAACCTTATTTGTAAACACTGGTTCAAATGAAATCATGTATTACCACCATTTTAAGCAAATCTAGACATATTACAGGGTGGAAGCAGGGAAACAGAACTTCCATCCGTGGAAGAGAAGAAAATCCTTTATTAACAGATTCCCTAGGAGATAAAGGAATTGTGAATATGGCCATTCAAACTTTTTTTTTTTAACCCCAGATTGAACTTTTTGCACAGTCATTATAAGGAAGGCAACCTGCATACCAACATAAAAGCCGCTCTTTGGGCAGTTACCCCCTTATGACTTTATTAGTGAGGTGCTAGTAGAGTTATTTCAATTAATTAAAAAATCTAATGCCCTAACTACACTCTCTCACCACCTCTATTACACTATGAAGCAGGGACTCAAATTAATTTGTGGTTTGCATACCATACAGTAAAGTTACAGTATCTTTGGAAAATTATGCACGACAAACATTTATTTAAACAAAGAGCATAAAGATGTTTGTATTAATATACCATATAAACATGTATCTAAAAAAATTACATACATAAGTTATTTTGCATGTGTTATGGAAAAATAACTTACAAGTTATTTTGCAATTAAGGCTTTTTGCATAAAGATATTAACTTTTATACATTATATACAGTTTGCATCTATAAATCAGTATCACAGTGGACTATGTCCAAATGTAATTTGAAAACAACAAAAACAATCTCTTTAGTCAATTAAACTTTCATATAATTTATAAAACAGTCAACATCGATGGAAATACAGTAGCAATTGTAATCCTAAAAATGGAATTTTAAATTTTTTAAATTTTTTATTTTTTTTTTTTACTTTTTAGACCAGTGCACTAGGAAATGATGGTCAGCTTCTGTTAAGGCTGCTATCTGTCTTAGCAAGTGAGCATAGATGACATAAGTAGAAGTGTTACTAAATTGAGGATTCTGAAAAAGATTAAAAAAATGTGTTAGGTTAATAAACTGCATAAAGGGAAAAAAGTCATTAGGATTTTTTTCTTATGTTTGTTGCTGCCAATACAATTACACAGGAAAGGAATTAACAAAATTGCTGTGACAGTGTTAAAACTATGAAAAAAAGGATTTGCAAGTTCTAGTCAAATAAAAAATACATAACTTCTATATTGTAAAAGTAAGATTTGTTTTGTTTTGTTTTAAAAGAAAGCCCACAGGTAATAAAGGCAGTACTCAATATATTATTATTTCTGGATTATCATTTACTGTGTAGCACATAAATTACACTCCTCTGAGTGATGTGCTTTCCATCTCAGTAATAAGGATTCTCATAGCTCCTGTCTTCCTGCACATCAATCCAAACTTATTTTCCCTCTTACATATGAATTCACACATTCCCGCTTTTCAGCAGGATATATTCCTTATAATTCACAGCTAGTATACCACCCCAGAGAAGAAAACCATTGTCCCAAAAAATTAAATTACCATCTGATCTTCTCAAATAAGAGCAGAAACCTCTCCTTGTGCGGAGAGGTGTTACCTACACTGGCAAAATTTAAAGGGGAAATTTGCTACAAATGCAAATCAACTACAGTAGCAAAGGCAGTAGGTTAACACAGACAGAAATTAGACAATGTAGCCTGTCAGTTAGATTGGAGAGAGTCTGCTGGATAAAATGCAACAGTGGAAAGTTACAGCAATATCAAAAAGTGCCTATACTGAAACTTTCTGGAAAAATCAGAGTTACAGCATACCAATAAAGCAAATCTGAGAATAAGGAAGAAATAAGAACAAATAACCTACTAAAACATTTGCTCTTTCAACCCACAAAATGATAGGAAACAATCACACGTCTAACTGTTGGTTCATAGTTTCAATCTATGCAACCTTTCCTCATCAACTACCTTCCATGAAGCTCCCATTCCCATCATGCATACCCTACACTTCTTCCATACTTTAATACATTCTTATAACAAGAAATTACATGTGAAGTATCTCAGCTATTCAAAGTAACTTGTTTACATAGTATACTGGTTTATAGATAAGTTAAGCAGACATACACTTAAATAAAAATACTGTATTTTTCTTACCTGTAAAAGTATACAGTATGCTCTAAGATCATCTTTTGTTCGCGGCCTATGAATGAATGAAATAATAAGCAGAACCATATGTATACATCACATGTATACGCACATTAAGAGTCATGAAAATACGCACCCTACGATTTAACTTTGCTTTGCCAATACTTGTTGAGTACCGTATTTAAGGATCTTCACTGCTCTCAGAAACTGAAAAGGACACAAAGATTCTGACTACTCTCTAAAGGCAGTAGCATCTATCTTTTGTGGCATAACACAAGAGAGAAGGGAGGGAAAAAAAAAAAGTCAGAATTTAATAGTAAGAGGTGTTCCAAAGAGGGAAGTCCATGCTGTTATCTATCTCAGGTGACACCACAGGAGAGTTTATTTGCCCCATCTTAGATATTTCCTGCCAGAATTCTCCATACACTTTTACCACTGCAGCTGCTGTACTTCTTGCTGTTTATCTGCTTCAAGGTTTTTACATAACCACAAACACAGGCAGCAATAGCACAGAAGAGGTAGTATAAGGCGGAGAAAAGAATAGCCAAGGGCTGGGTCACAGATGAGTCACAACAAGGTGCTGCCTCTTGCTATGTATTTTTGTGAATCAAACTATGCATTCTCGCTACCATTACTTCTTGCTAAAATGCTGTCATCTCCAAACCTCTTGCCTTTGGGCCAGCCCTTTCTGTATCCTGCACTGCCCTTTCTATGCCATTGCCACACATGAACAGTATTGTGAAATAAACTTCAGATCAAGGAATTATCTAGGTTAAAACACATTAGTTGCTGTTGGGGGGTGTGCAGGGAGAATATGTTTTAGTCTAGAAAAATTCCTTAATTCATCTCACAGTTCAGATGCCCAAAAGACTGCCCTGGCAACAAGCAGCTGAGATTTTGGGGGAATGCATGTCTGGGTCTGCCTCTCAGAAGTTCAATGTCAGCTTACAGAGTTGAAGATGGTGTTGGTTTTGACTGGGACAGAGTTAATCTTCTTCACTGTAGCTGGTACAGTGCTGATGGCACATTGATGAGTTGTTAAGTAGCATCTCAGTGTCAATAAATAGGCCTATACTAGTGAGGAACCTTTCCAGCCTCTCATGCTCTGCCGGGTGCACAGGAAGCCGGGAGGGGAGGGGGCACACTCAAGAGAGCTGATCCAAACTGGCCAAAGGGATACTCCATATCATATGACATCATGACCAGTACATTAACTGGGGGAGCTGGCGCGGGGCGGGCGGTTGCTGCTCAGGGACTGGCGGCGTTGGGCCAGTGGGTGGTGAGCAGTTGCAGAGCATGTTGCTTGTTTTGGTTGCTTATTCCCCCTCCTCCCGGGTTTCGACTCTCTCTCTTATTATTTTCCTTTTCACTGTATTATTATTATTGTTGTTGTTGTTGTTCTTGTTTTATTTAAATTATTAAACTGTTCTTATCCCGCCGGTGGGGCAGTGAGCGAGCAGCTGGGTGGGGCTGAGCTGCCGGCTGGGGCTAAACTGCAACAGCAGATTTTCCTCCTGAACAGAGACAAGTTCTTGTGAGTCAGATAAGTTATATCAGAACATTTTCTTTCTTTGGCTAAAACAATAGAGACAAAAAAGTGTATCAGTTGTAAGTGCTGGCACAGCACTAATGCAAACATTACCCTTTCCATTCTTGTAGCAGACCATTAATTATTCCTTTGAGGACCGACTTCTGAACATCTTGAGGCTTTGGAAAAAGGAGAGGAAGAAATCATATCTGATGTAATTATACATATTCTATACAAGATACTGTACAAACAAGCAAGTTTGTTTTGCTTGCAATTCAAGCCAGCTAAGAAATCTTCTGTTTTATGATGCTGAGCTCCTAAGTATCTTTCCTCACAGACTTAGCTGAGGCCTGGAGTTGTGCCAACGGTGGCTTTCAATGCTTTAAACAACTTAAAAATTGTAAATATAATTTCTAAATTATTCCTGTCCTTTGTTTACTAGGCACAATACCTACTTTTTGTTACCCTTGGCCTCACATTTTCCTTATTGCCCACCATGCAGTGTCCCATCAGTCACATCATACCTTGCAAGTGGTCTCTGAGATCTACCACGGTATAAACTGTGCACTGCTAGTAGCAAAAAATTTCCTCCCCTTTTACTACAGCGGTTTTCATGATTCTATGGCAATTCTCATGGGACCATTTTAAGTATGTTTTGAGAGATTCTTCAGAAATCGTGCCTATTTGAGAAAAACTTTCAGTATAAATTGCTTCTCAGCGTATTTCATTGCTGAAATAATTGTTACAATGTTTTAAAACATGAATTCTTTTCTTCTACTTACAGTATTTAATAAGGCATCATAGACAACATTCACAAATTTCGCATTGATTCCAGAGTCCTCAATGGTATTAAATGGAGAATCGGTATCTTTCTGTAAGTTAGATAATACATGAAGCATTTTGGTTTTGAAGTGTTTTGAGTATTTTTAGCTGTCTTTGAAAATAAAAGTTTATCAGCAAATTTAAACAAAACACATACAGATATAACTATTTCTTTTCCTTATCAAAACACAAGAATATAAGTTGCTTTTATTAATATGTGAAAGATGAAGTTAAACAATATTAATTTTACACAATAGCAATATTCATGTAACTCCATTACCTTGTCATTCTGTTTTTAAGATGTAAAAAGCATTTCAAATAATGAGTTACATTCAAATTTCCATCTTTCATCTTTGTTGTCTGTCCATCATCAGACAAGAGCAACAAAATTATAAGCATTCAATATTTGTTAAGTAACTAGAAGTCACAGGTTATTTTGTCTAGGCTCAGGCCCTACTGTTAATATCATAAGTACATTTTGCTCTGTAATAGGCAGGAAATATTAATTTAGCATGAATTCACAAAGTTTTCACACACAGCTAAGATCTTTCCCAAGGAAAGCCAAGAACAGCTATACTACTTGAGCCCACATCACACGGTTTTTGTAGGGAATTTCTGTTTCCAGATTTGCCTGGGCCTCTGTATTAGCTGCATTAGGTTGCATGTTTTTAAACTGTAGTTTGTGTAGAAAGTATCTACAGAGTCATAGTGTCACAAAATGGACTACATACAGGAATTTTAAAGCTCCACATACACTTGAAATATAGTTGCTTAAACTGGAATCAATGAATCATTGCAATTGATTGTCCACCATAGGCAGGTGAGAACATGACAAAATGATCTTAGTGGCCTTGAGTAACAAGCTGCTAGACTTTAACTGATGTTTCTGTAACACTTTGAAGATACAAAGCACTGTAAGTACTAAATACTATTATGAACTATTTTCTACCTTAAACGCAGCATTTATCTCCAGGAAAGAATCAAATGTTGTAGAATAAAAATCATGTACAGCTCTCCAATCTCCTGATGACTTAGCCTTTTCCACATCATCCCTAGAAATATTAAAATATTGGTAATATTAGGGTTCAATCTTCTCAACCACTTAGAGTTTAGACTGCACTGTAACTCTAAGCTTTCCTCACTAAGCACACTTAGAAGACAGACAAGTATAATATCAATATCTAACATCTTCCTTGTCATTTTAAGATTATGGTATTACAAGAGAACAAAAGCACAGTTTGCTTTTGAAACACCTGAACAATGTCTCTTATTCAAAATGTTAATTCATGTTGTCACAGTTCAGTATGTTAAGACAAATAATTAGCAGAATAGAATTGCACTGAAGATATACTGACATGATAAAATTTCTGAGACTAATTTATTTAAGTATGCAGGCTCCTAAACTAGTCAAATTAATTATCTTTTCTAGAAAATTTTATTTCTCTTCAAATTTTTCAAGTAAAACTTAATCTTTGTATATGACTGTACACGTTCTTTAAGGGGACAACAAAATCTATGGATTTATTCTTAAAGTCCTTTCAAGTATTGGACCTTAAAGCAAGTATCTGTATATGAAATTTTGTATAATATTATACATTTAAAAAACTGAACCAAACAAAAAACCCCAACCAACCTTTGAAGCCGAATTTTATTTTAGCTATCCACAATGCTGGTGATATAAATCCCAGTTTGCTCCCCCCCCCCCCNCCCCCCCCCCCCGATAATTTCTTTGTACTAGATATTAAAAAAAAAAGAATTATCAGTGGGACATACAAAAAATGCTAATGACTTTTTAATACTTTACTTGAAAGAATAAATTCTTGGTAATTACATCATTAGGCAGCAGTCAGTAGATACAAAAATCTGAATATAGAAAAAATTTCGGCTCTTCAGATCACCTGAATACCAACAAAGAATTCAACTCTTGTCAAATTCTCTTTTATACCTGTTTCCTTTTCCACCAAATACACACACTGACTAATCAAAAAGCACTCCCTTTCCTCACTGAATGCACAAAATTTCAAACATGGAAAAGAGCAACGAAGAGTATATGCTCATACGCCTCTTGGAGCAACTGTGATTTTTTTTTTTTCTTCCCCCATCTGTTTGAAAAATAGAAGAATCAGGCTTCTTCCTAGGAATACTTCTCCCCATGTCCTGACCAAGATTATCCTATTGTAAAACACTCAAGGGTATCACAGCAACATAATGCTGCTCTGTGGGTGCTAAAGGGGGGGGGGGGAAACCAACCAACCAACCAACCAAAAAACAACAAAAAAAACCCCAACCAAACCAAAAAACCCCAACCAAACCCAACAACCAAACAGCCACACTTTCAATGAATTAGTAAATACCCCTCTAAGAACACATTCACTCTAAGGAAACTCTGCCAATATATGTTCACATATTGCAGGCAGAATCCCCTAGTGCAGACACACCTTATGCCATTAGTTTTTCAACAAAATTACGCCATTTCCACAAACAACAGTGTCAACATCACAATTTTTGGGAACATGGCTATGTCAAGTAGAGAAAAAATGTTCTCTATTGCCTTGTGCCCACAGCGAACCAAGCAAAGCCAGCAACACTTTGTGGTGTAGACCTGACATCAGGGAAATACAATTAACAATTCAGGTGGTTTCGCTGGGGACTTCTAGCCTAGCTAGCTAAGCTGATCAAGCATCATGTACCAAATATCACAACAGTGCTGGAAGAAATCTAATGCAGATACAGTTTTGATTAAGGGTCCGTACTGATCTGGAAAAACAGAAATGGAACACAAGATGCTATTTCTCATCAGTTCTACTTTCCTTCTAGCTAAATCAGTGTTATGGGGCAGCAGCATAAATATGGTCTGCACAGACTCTTTAATCTTAAATCTCTTTTTACTTACACAAATGTAAAGCATAGTGCCTCTCATAGACAAGTGCTAGAATAGCTTACACTTACACTGCTTAAAATTGTGGTCACATAAGCAGCAAGTGTACATGAAAAAAGAAATAAGTTTTTGCCATAAACCTAATATTGAAAATTAATGCTCTTTAACATAATGCATAAAGAAAGATCATCTGTAATTTTAGCCAAAGTTAGAAATAGTGCAGTCCACGTAATCACTGCTCCAGGTCCTCAGATACGATGTTATACAATTAGGTGTCTGACGTGCAGTGTTTCATACAAGACTGAGAATGCCCAGTACCTCAATGGACAGGACACACCATAATTGGCAGTACAAAATATCTAAGATTGAAAGGGATTTTCCAGTCTACAATAAGCCATACATATTTTTTTCCAAAGTGAAACATCCATAGAAAGTCAGGAACTGAATTTCTATCTCTGAAGTACAAGCTTTGCCATTTCTTGAAAAGAACACTTCAAGCTAGACAGTATTTTGATAATTTTCACAGTAACAGAGTTATCAATCCCACCATCACAACCAGACAAACATCTACTACTACTAGTCAGTCTTACTGAACTGTTCCCTCATTTGAGATTAACAAAATCAAATGTACGAATTGGCACAAAATGAAGAAAGTCCAAAGAAAGGAATTATACTTCTAGAGACTCCAATGTAACTTACTGAAAATCTTTCACAGTTTTGGTTCGGATGGGAAGGGAAGGTTCAGGAGGAATTGGTGCTTTCAGTTCTTGGGGTAATGTATCTATAGAGATGCGCTGCTTTTGTCGTACATCGAGGCAAATAGGTGGTAGGTCTCTCACTTATTAAAAAAAAGAACACAAAAAAAGCCAATAAATAAAGACATGCAATGCAATAATATAAATAACGAACAGTTAGCTAGTAAAATATAGATATGTAGGAATGGGGTGGGGGGGAACCAACCCCAAAAAACTCACACTGTCTTCTGATTCTACATCTTTAAATCTCTGCTCATCCAAGCACTTTTCTTACCATGTGCTCATGCCAGACAGGATGGAAGCTTCCACTAATTGAAGGGAAATAAAACCCTATAAACAAAAACTGCATCCTGAGTTTATAACCAAGTCTTTGTGAACAAAGTGCTTCCTTCTGCCAATGGAGAGAGAAAATTGGCCAGTCTGTCTCCTATCTAAGGCTTTCTGAAAGACAGGAGTCTCCACTATTTTATAAATGAACTGCTGGACAAAGATACAAACAAATTCTTTGCCTATTACAAAACCAAAGAAAGCCAAGACAGATTTTTACAAATGAATTGCTGGCATACTTTTGAGAAAAAAAAAAAAAAAGCTGGTGATCTGTATTTCAACTCATTATTATGGAAAATAGCAAAATACTGTACTTACATAAGATGCACTGGTATTACAACAGTAATAACACACTGGTATACATACAGCAGCATTCACATCACACAAGAAAACCTTAAGTTCATACAAAATTTCATTTTTAGAAATGAGTGCTGCAGAATTTTCATTAAACCTATTTGTAGCTGTATATGCTCAACATTCCGAGCATTAGGCCAAGTGCCTTCTGAAGTCAGATGCATAAAGTGCCTATTCTGAACATTACATCTACATGAACCTATAAAGGAAATCAGACTAAGTAAATTAGAACATAAGTAAAAAAAATAAATTCAAAGGATGTCAAGGAATTAGTTACCTAGGGTGATCCTGTTATATTTGCTGCTTGAAAGACAAACGGAGAAGTCCATGACTGGTAGCTCTTAGTCACTAATACTAGTGTTGTCCATTACTGTATTTACAATATATGTTGTAAATATTGTAATGTACAAACTGTAACACTGATGTTCGCTGTATCTAAGAAAAATCTCAAGCACAACCACACCGAAGTCCAACTATTTTCTGATGTACAAGGACAAGTCTTCAGCCAGTTTTTCTACACTGTGATATGTAATTTCAGCTAGAGCTGACTGTGGATCATCTACAGCCTCCTAAAAGAATCTCTCCAATAAATTTAATGGGAAATGCAAGTTTTCTGTCTTGCAGAGAATTACTGTTGAAACAGTGGTATCTTGAAACATTTCTTCTCAATAAATTTGGCTGCCTATTCCAAGTATAAATAGCAGTGCTTTAACAAGGTCTTTCTGTTCTACTCCTTACTTTATATTTGATCCGAGAACATTGCATAGTGTTTGTGTGGCAAGGCAGGGGGGCTGCAGGGGTGGCCGCTGTGAGAGGAGAGATAGGGCTGCCTCCGAGTCAGACACAGTCAGCTCCAAAACAGACCCACCACTGGCCATCAGTGATGCTGGTAGCACCTCTGTGATAACATATTTAAGAAAGAGTAAAAAAAACCACTGCACAGCAGCCGAGAGAGGAGGGATTAAAAAGAAGAAAGTGAAACCATCCTGCAGACACCCAGGTCAGTGGAGAAGGAGGGGGAGGAGGTGCTCCAGGCGCTGGAACAGAGATTCTCCTGCAGCCCACGCTGAAGACCATGGTGAGGCAGGCTGTCCCCTGCAGCCCATGAAACACCACAGTGGAGCAGATATCCACCTGCAGCCCATGGAGAGCCCATGTCTGCACACACTGGTGGCAGGAAATGTGGCCCATGGGGCACCCACACCGGAGCACTCCATTCGTGAAGGACTGTCCCCTGTAGAAAGGACCCATGCAGTTCTTGAAGAACTGCAGCCTGTGGGAAGGACCCATGTTGGAGAAGTTTGTGAAAGACTGCATCCTGTGGGAGAGACCCCATGCTGGATCATCCTGAAGCAGAAGGAGTAGCAGAGATGAAGTTTTATGAGCTGACTGCAACCCCCATTCCTCATCCCCATGTGCTGCTTGGGGAAAATGAGCTAGAAGAACAGGGAATGAAGGAGTGAAGTTGAGCCTGGGAAAAGGGGAGCCAGGGGAAGGTGTTTTGAGTTTTGCTTTTGTTTTGTTTAACTGGCAAGAAATTAATATCCTCAAGTCAAGTCTGTTTTGCCTGTAATGGTAATTGGAAAGTAGACTTCCTGTCTTTATCTCAACCCATGAGCTGTTTCATCTTCTTTTCTCGCTGTGTCCTGCAGAGGGGTGGAGTGATAGAGCAACTCAGTGAGTGTCTGGCACCCAGCCAAGGTAAACCCACCAAAAACACAAAAAAAAATATTCCACTGCAGTATACACAAACATCCATTTTACTGACAGTGTCTTCTCAAATATCCTTAAAATGCTTTTTTGGTCTGATTTATACTGCATGTTCTTAAAAGCATTTACATGAATTATGATGTATGTTTGGGATAAAAGACACTGTATAAAAAAGCTTCCTCAAAAGTCAAATATATTAAACCAAAATCCTCTATGAATTATCTAAGAACCCCCTAAGCCTTTTCACTACAATTCCAAGAGTTGTTTTTTAAGATTAACTAAACATCAAAGTAGCATCACTACTCCACTGCCTACTCCATTTATCACAGCAGGGAAATAGTTGCTAACAAAATCCCCCAAACTCAAAGGCAGATTCTTTTCACTCATGCTAATGATAGAGACACTGTCATTGTGACTTAACTCAGCCACCATTCGTAAGGCAGTAATGGGTCAGAGCTACCCTCAATCCCCTGAGTATGACATCAATTATAGGTACGGAACCTTGCCTGCTCTCACAGCTAGATTAAAGAGAAGAGCAGTAATTTAAAAATCAAACTGGACACGTAGTTACTAAACTAATTCAAGCCAAGGTGTCAAACAATTCCACCATGCAAGTGCTCTGCTATTGCACATCATTCTCTGAAAGCAGGATGGACTGACTATAAAAATAAGACATAGTCTTAGTTTCTTTTCTCTGAGAAATACAAGTCATTTTAATTCAGCTCTCATTCTGTCTTCTCAATTTTAAATGGATTAAACATTGAATTATAACCAGCTGAATACACTGAAATAAGGAAAATATTCTCTCTGCATCTTCAGAAGAGACAGCTGCTGACAGAAGCTGTTTCCCATTTCAGTAAATTGAGGCTGCAGGTGCTAAGCTGGCAACTTGTACCCTGTCAGTAATACAATTTTCTTTGAAATATATGCAGCTTAAATTAGATATACTAAATCTGAGTTTTAATAATATGTTTAATAAATACTGTCAACTTCAGTATGTTTTGCCATAATTCAAGTTTATTTGTAAATAGATTTATTTGTTTATCTGACATTCAAAAATATTAATTAAGATCTGTCACTTGAGTTCCATTGAGGAGAAGCTTGAAACTTTATGTATTGAGTTGATAAGCAGCAATAACACAGTATTACAGGACATGAAAAAGCAATCATTTCTGGCTGTTTGCCCAGTCACATCACATAAAAAGACTCAGCAATGCATGACTGCTTATGGAATGATCAAAAACTTTGAGGAGGAAAATTTCACTGGTACAAAGCAGAATTGACTACTACAAGGAAATTTAGGGTGAATGAATTTAAAACAGCAGTTATTTTCACAGTGACCAACACAGTTACTGGCATATGACAGTTTTCAAAGTAGGTAAAGCAAACAAATCTTATTTGTATTGGTAACATCATAAAAGGACTAGGACATTCTAGTTCCTATATAGATTTCATACCAGATCATTGTTGCATTAGAAGACTCGTTATATAAATTCAATCTCTGTGACAGCTATATAGCAAACATACATCACAGTAGATTTCATGCTGTATTTACTAGCATTACCTTTTCCATGCTTTTGTTTTTTAATGAAATTAACATTCTTTGAACTCAAGCCTAAAGAGATAGCACATGTATAGATAAACTGAAAAAAACCCACCAACCAAGCATCATTCCTGAACTCCAAAATAGCAAAAGAAGCATTTTTAACTAAGAAGTTTGTTTCAATGATTATTTTTTCCATAGAATACTCCTCAAAAAATTTTGACTGCACCTTGGACTGTTAGTAAAAATAATCTGGTTTTATATAGGCAGGTTACCCTGAACCTGAAATTACTAAAATATCTGCTCAACGTTACCCATTGAGCTCAATTTCAAGAATATATCCTTGACTAGAAAAAATATGGCCACGCATTAGTGCAGTGAAAATTAACAACTAAGTACTTATGAGGCAGTAATTACAACCCGGACAGTATCATGTGCAGCAAGAACTGAGTGCACGTCAAGAGAGAGGCATGTTTAGACAGGTACAAAAAAAAGCGCAGCTGAGGGGCCACACAATTCTTCTATATAGTAAAATGAATTCTGCAAGGGGTACTGTATTTTTCACAATGCTTGGCCCAATACTAGATTTAATTTTACTTTGTTCTAAATTTTATTAAGCAGCAGGCTTTCATATCATAACATAAGATTGTATTAAGCAACTATTCAGACACAAAAGCTGACAGGAAACAATTAAGGCTTAAACAATGAAAAACAGTAACTTGAGTAACTTGGAGTCTATGAATCAACTGCATGCATGTTTCTGTTAAAAGGCTAGCAGCTGAGTAGTTAATATTGACAAGAGGTCACTTTTAGCTTCTGAGGAAAATAATGTTATCCAAGAAAGGCAAAATATTGTCCTCATCTGAGGACTTCCAGATTCCAACAATATTGCAATTGTTTACGTACAATTCACATACAAAGACTTCTTTAAAAATATATAGCTGAGAGTAAAGGCCACCTGAAGGTTGTTCTTCCAGCTTTGTTAGCTCAGCCTTACAGCACTGTGTAGGAATCAGCAGACCTCTGACCTGCTTTGCAGCATCTTCTTTTTGCCTTACCCCAAGTATTGCCCTCAAGAGTACCACTTCTACCTTAACTCCCTTAAGTTATGCAGCAGTGGGAGAATTCTTCACTGGCCACCTCCAGCCACCTTAGTTTCCTTTGTGTAGTACAAAGTGACTTGAGCAAAGTACAAAACCCTGCCGAGCTGTCATTTACATGTAATTGCCTTTTGTGTTTCAGCGATTGCCTTTTTTTTTTTTAAAGTAGAAAGCACCTCCTTACTCCATAACAAAAACTGCTTTAAAAAAAAAAAAAAAAGTATTGCATTGACTTCTACTTTTGCAGTATAGCTAGCAAGGATACAAAGATTATTTTAGTAAGGATCCAATCCTGCAAGGTATAAGCCACCTTTTTCTGCACAGCTTTGAAACTGACAATTCCTGCCCATAGTTTTGTTTCAAACCAGTACTACTGAGGTCTCTTAATTAATGCGGTCTCTTTCTATCCAGCCTCGAATTCACTGAGTGCTATAAAGACTTGGAGAACCACAGAATAATAAGGCTGAGAGGGACCTGCTCAGAGGCAAGATCAGTTCAAACGTGACAAATATTTGTACAGCCTTTTATCAGAAGTCCCAAATTACTGAAACTCCATATCCCAGCCCAAAAATCTAACAGAAGTTTCAGGTCTAACCACAATGCCATCTCATTAGGCTTTACGATTCTAGACTACCATACCGAATACACAGCTCCACTTTCTATCTTTTCATTGATTAATTGTTCCCTCATCATGCCACAACCACCTTCCTTCTCGCCTTTAAAGCTCTTCAGAACTTCCCAATCAAGTTAAGACAAACAATATCTGCAGATGGGCTACTAATCTGTAACTTTCTTTAAAACTTCAGACGATCATTTCATCCTCCAGGTCTATTTGTTTTTCTTATCCAACCTGTCTCTATGACATAACCCCTCCAGAGGACGGACTACAATATATATCACTGCCTGTACAATGTACAGCACAATTTAATGAAATCTAGATTTCTAGATTTTCTGGCACTACCACAATACAAATATTGGCAGAACAGTGAGCACCTTCTTAAATTGGTAACTAAGTAACACAAGGCTTTTATTCTCTTACCATTTTTGATGTTGGGTATAACAAGTTGCGTAGGTGAACTTCTGTTTCCGATGCCTTCTTTCTTTTGGTTGATAGTTGTGATGAAATTGCTGAAAGTGGAAAACTGATTTTTGGCGCCTCTCTCCAACCCCTGTAATTAAGATGACAGCATGCTATAAAGGACTCATACATTACTGAAAGAGTAATCTTACTCCTGAGGTATTACACATAATACTTAAATATCTCTTACCTTGAAATCAGATTGGTAATACCTAAATAAGACATAAATAATAATTCTGCAAGTATGTTTCAAATTTAATCAGGAGAGATACCATAAAATTCCTTTCCATTACATTCAAAAACTCAAGTATGAATTTGCAGGATATGAAGATATCCTTGGATTACTGTGAGGAAAACACAATAAAATTAGAATGCTTTCAACAATATTCTAACTTTCTGTATCCTAATTTCTACTTACTTTTATATTCCTCACTATATCCAGCTCAGTTTAAACAGATTGAAGCGTCACATATTCCTTTTTTCAAATAACCCTCATATACTGAAGTAGTTTAGGCAAATTTCCCAAGACTTGAAATGTGGGGCCAAAAATTCTATGTGAGCTAATCTGCTAATAAAATTTAAATAGTGGTTACCTGGGTAAAAACCCCAATGATTCAAGATCGTCAGCTTCAGCTGACACTGAAGAAAGGCTAGCCAACAAACGTTTGTTAACACCATGTTAAAAAAAAAACCCGCTTGAGTACCTGTATGTGCTGCCACCAAGGAGTCTGCACAAACCTTTGCTAAGAAATGTTGAGTGCTAATGTGTTTTCACAGTGAAGAGAAGTGAAATCACACAGCAGACTTCCAAAGGATTGTGCCAGTCTGTTTGACACTGAGTGCTATTAGATATAGCTGTTTACTCTGGAGAATATGCAAAGCATAGGTGGGTTAAGGGGCTTGCCCAAGTCCCTGGACTTGGATTTGTCATTCCCAAATGACAGAAGTTGCATGATAGAGATTTTAATTTCCATCTCAGCTCCAAGTCATCAGTTGATATCATGCAAAGGTAGATCAACTCAAAAAAATATACACACTCTCCCTGCACATCAGGATTTTCAGCCTCATGTTAACCTAAAGATTCCTTTGCTTGATATCTGGTATCTGCGCTCTCAGTTAGAAAAAAAATGTTTTCATGCAAATCAAACTGTAATTCCCCAAAGGAGAATAAAAATGCTAGAATAATTAGCGTAATATCCTAGCATTTTTTTTAAACCCATATATTTCCGTTTCCCCTTAAGAGTAGTAAATTTGGACTAAGATATGCAGCCAGAGTTCTGAGGAAAGCACTTCACTTCCACCACAACATCCTGAAATACCACCAGGAGGGTAATAACACAGCCCATAAACCTGCCATGCCGCAGTGTACGCAAGTTGGTATGCTGCCAGGAATTTTAAATAACTGTGGCACAAACAGCCATTTTTCCATGGCTTATAACTCAGCAAATTATAAATTTCAACAATCAGCAGGACTTCTGGCTTTAAAAATACCAAGTTTCAATTTCTAGCTCCAAATTCCTTGTATGCAACAAACATTAAAAAACAAAATGCAGTTACCACTATAATTTTCACATTAACTTTTTCTTTTATTCTATAACCTCTGAAGTATCATTAAGATGCTTCTTAAAAATCACCTGGCACATGACTGAAGAAAAACAGACCCTGAACAAACATGGCAAGACATGATTGATTGAAAAAGGACTTTAAAACAAATCCAGATCTGGGGTTAATCTGCTGTGTCACAAAACATATGCTCTAGGTAGAAAACCTCTGGAGCTTGGACTAGTCTAATTATGATTACTAGGGAATAGAGATCATAGATAATTGAGAAGAGGAGCCTTTATGAAACAGACCGTTATCACAGCCTTTTTGACTGACTCAGCTTTCTAGGTTTTACTCCAGCCATGGCACTGAAAAAGTATAGTTGAACAGTTATTTAAGAAGGTTCTTCTTAATGCCACCTTCCTCAGCAGTGTTCAGAAAGAACAAAGATTGCACGTGCTATTTAACCCCATAATCCTGCTCCTAGTGCAGTTCCAACAATATTAAACAAACATATGGACAAAGGTTTTACTGGAAAGCCCTGGAGGAATACCGGGAGACTACATGCTCACTAATAAGGATCTCTGACACCTCCGGGGAGAGTAATCTAGGACAAGTGTACAGCATCATGTCATACTTACAAAATTTTGTAGGAGGTCAGTGAGCCTCTAGGGCCTAAGACTCTACACACATACTGCCATCAGGAAATGGAACCGCCACATACAGAATGCTTAGAGGGAGTAAGTGGATCAAAGCAATCTTTAATCTCTTTTTTAAGGGCATATTCATAACTCAGAACTCTGCTGGCTTCTTAGGTGGAAGTTTCCAAAGCATTAAGCCCTCCATAAGACTGGAGAGGTACTAGCATTATACATTATAAATCTGTTTTTCATTGTTGAAGTTAAATTAGATGGTGAAAATAAGTCAAACTGTTTGCAAAGAGCACATACAGAGTGCTTTCTGGGAAGAGGCAAAAGACCCACGTGTAGGTGACAAGCAAAGGCGTGAGTAAAAGTTTTTCTTCCCTCTGCAAGAAGACATGGAGGATACTCAGACTACCTAAAGGCAGCTGTCAATGCAACAGCCTACTCAAGAAGTAGGCTTTTCCCTTCTGTTCATATCTCGAAAGGTGTAACCTCGGACTGGTTTAGGTTTACAGAAGCCTCTACTTGTTCCTGCTTAGCAGGGGGCAAGTTATTTAGCTTCCCACAAGTTTCTTTTCAGAATCTGAATACTGACCTCCAATCCATCACCCCTTATTCATTATTTCTAATCACCATTTGGCTGATAAGAAAAGCCTGAACTCTTTGCAGGATCATGTTAATTTATTCAGGGGCTAATTTAATCTCCACAGCTTTCCTTAGAAATGAAAGCCAAAGAAAAAGCCACGATATGAATGACAATAGCAATAGTCACATCATCCCTTTATTCCAGCCTGCAACTATCTTAAACTCCAGATGAGACATCTTTCACACACATGCTCTTAGGAGAAAAAGGATAGCATGGTTATCTATTGACTTACTAAAATTCTGACCTTTTCCACAGCTATTGCTGAGAATGGAAACTCTTTAAAGGATGTGTCACACGTTCACATTGCCTTCAAGGAAGCTCTAGTCATGCCACATCAGTTGCACAAATCTGTGGTGGGTCTTTAGTGCATTGAAGAAAATGTCAGCTAAACGAAATCTGGGGAGATGTTCTGAGACAAGGATATCGGAGGCTCACTTCATAGAGAGACAGGTATAGTACCTAGATCACCATAGTCATCATATGATGGCTATAAGTTCAGAAATAATAGGCAGAAAGAATAGAAAAATTAAAGTCACCTGGAGTATCACTATATTTGTATCAGGTATGTATTTTTAAAGGAAAGGAATTTTAACAGGAAAAAACCCTATGAATAAGATTTTTTTTTTTTAAAGAGAGTAATTTCCCACTTTTGACATCGCATCATATTACAAACTTTTCCCCAGTTTAATGAGGAGGAAGCTGAGAACATATTTCTCTCTTTAAAAGTGTTTGAGAGGATTTGATTAAGTAACACTCATCTTTTTGATATTCAGTCAGAACTTTTAATACAAGAACTTTCACTAAAATCATGCTATATATGATGACTCTCACAACATACTTCACAAAGCCCTGGAATTAGATGTGTAGGTTGGTCACAACTAGGGTTTAGCAGACCAACAGACCAACACCTTCTTTATGGCAACTCATAAAGGTCTTGCAAAAGCATACCTGCGTTCCCTATTTGGTATATTTGGATCAAAAACTGCATTCTGTTACAAACAAAGAAATCCAGGGCTATGGACATATCTATTACAACTGTCCGCAAAACTCTCCCTCTGTAACATACTATTAAACCCCATAGCAGCTCTTCGTAAATTCAAAATCCCACAGGCATCTGACAAGCAATCACACCTAGTCAGATCTGAGCTCCTCTGTAGCAGGTCAACTGAGGCAACTTGCACCTGCTGGCAACAGTTCAGAGGTACATGAAGGATGTTCAGCTACAACCAAGTTCTCCTGATTCTCTAAGGCAGCGTGGGGGCTACATGGCTACCCAGTTGCACACATTTTTCATTAGCTGAGCTAAGCCTGACCTGTTTTAGACCAGCACTTATATCTTTATTCTAAGGCATTCAAATTCTGAAGTGGAGATTTTCAAAAGGTACAAGTAACTCCTGGGCACTTGTCCATGACAGACTTCTCCTACCAAATCTGTATTTGAATCACAAGAACAAACACATTCTTCCACATTCAGACAGATCTGCAAAGCTAAAAGTCTTCAAAAGATTGGAACGTTGTAGGCAAAACACAGAATTGGCAGAATTGCTCCAAGGAGTTTGCAGTTTGCCTATGATTACTTCATTTAACATTACAATTATTTCATGACAGTCATAAAAATTAGATGCTCAATCTTTTAAACTCAAATTAATGCCAAATGATAATTACTAGAACCGTTGAATTAAAATCTCGTAACTGTATTACTTACTACAGGACTGGTAAAATTTTTGCTCTGTTGTTGGACTGAAGGAATTTATAGCAAGCTTTAATGTTTAGCTACGTAAGATATTCAACTCATGCCAGGAAAATTTTATGTTTTCTAATACTGTATAGGCAGCAGAAAGAAAATCCTAACTCCAGTAGAATAAAAAAATCTCAATCAAGGCTTCTGAAATTAAATTATTCTGGTGGATATGCTTCTCAGTTTTTTACCCGTGTTAACTCATTCATCAGTTATCGAAATGTTTTGTCACCTTTGCTTCAACACGATGTAAAAACCGGAAAACACCTTTTAAAAAAAAGTTAAAAATACAAAAGTATTTTCCAGGTAGCTCTCCTGCTATTAAGGGTATTAAAAGCTGAAACTCTCCAACCCACAAAAACCCTCAATGAACATTCGCAATGCTGCAAACCCTCAGTCATGACTAACCCAAAAGAGCAGAGCCTTGCAAAATGTTAAAGAACTATAAGTAGATGGAGAATTTATAGCTTCATTATGTCACCGCTTACAGATGCACTTGTTATTTTTAAGAAACTTGAATGAAAGCCTCTCAACGGAAAAGAGCATGAAAGAAAACGAACGCGATGTTCCCCACCAACCACCGCCACCACGCGTAACGCGGCAGGGAAGCCGGGCGCGGCGCCGGGGCCGCTCCCCGGGGCCGGGGCCGGGGCCGGGGCCGGGAGGAAGACCTACCCCGGCAGCCGCGCTGGACGCCGACGGGACGGGCGGCAGTTTCTCTCGCTCCTTTTCTTTCTCCCCTTCTTCCTCCTCCTCCTCTTCTTCCTCCTCATCCTCGCCGCCCTCCTCGGCCGACGGGGACGCCGCGCTGCCCTCCTTCAGCTCCGCGCCCGGCGGGAGCCCCGCGCCGGGGCCGGCGGGGGGGAGGTCGGCGGCAGCCGTGGCCGCCGGCGCGCTCTGCAGCGACATGGCCCCGCTCCCGGCC